>JAQFZH010004262.1:0-12253 GCA_034695485.1 Entomobrya nivalis
AGATAAAGCATATATAATTGATTAATGTTACTGATCAACATTATGACACAAATTGACAGACCTTATCCAGAAATCATGTTTTTTTAGCATTTCGCTGAGGTTTGATGTGATTCTGTCACTTTTTGTCTTGTTGGTGTTGGTTATCTTCAAGTGACGGCGGATGGATTGAAATTTATGTTATGCAACGATGTTTTCCAGTAATATCTAAAAATAATGCCCTGTTAAACAAGGAGTTAAGTCCATAACGTCAATTGATCACGGGATTTAATTACTACGAATGCAAAAGATAAATGTCGGATTCCTTGAGTATAAAAGCTTCAGAGTTGAAAGGGTGAGTAGTTAATTTTAAAGGACGACGTGTTCAACAAAACTTTATTTTGCTGCTCCCAAAATTCGGGGAAAATGGGCAAGCTAACTCTATTAGTGTTTGTATTGGGTGTGGTGGCTGCGTGCTCTGCAGAGTGGCATTTAGTGTGGGAGGACCAATTCGACGGTGGAGACCTGTGGGAACGATGGAATTTTGAAAATAGCTGCAACGGTAAAAAAAAGTCTAATTATCTGGAATGATTTTAAGAAGGCTGACGTGTGATGGACTTTCATATTGGTTATTTTTTACAGACTGGGGCAATGCCGAGCTTCAATGCTACACTGGCAACAGATTAGAAAACGTACGCCAGGAAAATGGACTTTTAACCATCACTGCCAGAAGGGAATGGTGGGGCGATGGGGTCTTCCCCGATAAGCAGTTCACCTCAGGTCGTATGGTTAGTTGGAGCAACTTTCTTTACGGTAAATTTGAAATGAGGGCAAGGTTGCCAAAGGGCAAACATCTCTGGCCTGCTTTTTGGATGATGCCTCAAAATGACGAGTATGGAGAATGGCCACGCAGCGGTGAAATTGATATTATGGAGTATCGAGGTCAGCGACCAACTAATACACTGGGAACTATTCATTTTGGATCATCCAGGGAGACACATGGACAGGTGGGCAGTCCAGAGACTACGTTCCCTATGGATTTTAGCCAGGATTTTCATGTGTTTGGACTTGACTGGAGTCCCACTAAAATCATGTGGATGGTGGATGACCAAGTTTATCATGAAGAGAGTCTTGAGAGAAACTTTCAAAACTCATTTTATTCGCAGCCGGGACAACCTTTTGACAAGAACTTCCATTTTATCATTAATTTGGCTGTGGGTGGTATGTTCTTTGGGGGTGAGCCTTTCGATCCGATTGAGGCTGATGGCTGGGCCAAGCCTACTTTTGAGATTGATTGGATCCGTAAATGGGAGTGGCGTTAAAAATTATATTTTTAAATAAGTTATTTGTATAACGTTTTAATAAAATATATATTCTATTTTGTACTCTCTTTGATTCTTTTGACATCTAATTTATACGTTAATATTATAGTCTTCCTGTCTTTATTTCGAAGGGGGAAGGATAAACCTGTATAAATGTTGGGGTTGCACTGATAACTCGACTATCTCGACCACTTTTTCTTCGTCCGCAAAGGCATTGGCAAAGTTTCTTAGAAAAACGGCGTAAAGTACGCCGTCCAGGACAGTACTTGGCACATGTGCGAAGTAGCACGAAATAAATTATTTCTACAGCGCTTAATATTGAAAACCCTAAGCATAAACCTAAGACTCCACCCGTGTTAGCAATCAAGTCGGTTGTGGCGTAACGACGTTTTCGTAACTTTGGCACGGTTGACTCACTTCCAAAGAAAAAGTGGAGGATTGACACTCTGTGGTGGGCCCTAAGAGAGAAATGTGACATTGATCATTAAATGAAATACTGACATTAAACTAGACAATTTATAATTAAAAATTTACCAGTCTGGAATATTCGGAGCATCTTCAGGATTAGGGTCTAGCCACAACTTTTCACGATCTTGAAGGTCTGCCACCGTGGTTTCGTAATGATAAGCAATGTCTTCACAGAGAGGTGCACAGTGGCCACATTTCTCTTCCATTTGCTTTTGGAGTGCAACTGTCAAAAAAACAAATATGCATATTAATTTTTAGGATGAAAGTAAAAAAAAGTATTTTAATGAAGCATGAATTTAATTTAGTACTTCTGGCATGCTGAATACACTTAAATTCCAAAGAAACTGGGTCATTATTACAAATCCGCACTCCATCAAATCTTGGCATATAGAAAAATGTGCAATTGCACTGTTGAGCAAGTACAGTTGCCACACACTCCTCAAGACAATTCCCATCTGTATAAGGACCAAATAATCTCAGCTTTTTTTCTCCGCCAAAGTAGCATTTTCGCTTTGCGCTGGAAATATCTCGGATGTCTTCATCAGCAACGGTCATTGCTGGATGTACTTCAATAAGCACCTCCTTGTCTAGCCCGGCCACTGACGCCAAAGCCATGACATTAGGACGCTCCAGTGGGGAATGGAGAATGTAGCGTAGTCCTCTAGAGTCGGATGTTGGGCAGTAGTACTCTTCCACATTGGGATCCACCAAAACAGACAGTCCGAAAGGTAGTCCAGCTCTCTTCTGTTTCCAAGGATACAGGACTTGAGGGTCATTGAGCACAAAGCTATTCTCGTATTTCCACATTGTCCAGTTTTTTATCTCGTCGGGGGGCCAGTTAGCTTTTGGGTTATTTCCCAGAACGGGATTTTTATAAAATGTTAAATTTCCATCATCCTTCCCGACAGCATCTCTGTTTGAAAAAATGAATCAAGTGAATTACTATAATTTTAAAACTCTAATTAATCACTAATTAGTTGAAGTACTTACGGATTTTTAAGGAGAAGGGGCAACGGAAGCATGTTGAATGTACAGCATTTCCCATGATCTGTTATAACTGGTTTGAAGACATCCGAGCATTTTACCGTTTCCTCCCCGATTTTGCATAGTCTCAATAGCTTGTCACATGGCTGTGTGTTCTGATAAAAAACTAAAAATTAGTTATCAAAAATTGAACTTCATTTTTATAATAATTGCTACCTGTATAAGAAAGTCCATCATCTTATCTTGGTGATCCCCCGAAATTGTATCATTCTCCGTAAATTTCACTTCACTATTTGCCCTTTTGAATGCAAAACCAAAATGCTTCGCAAAGCTTTCTTGACCATTGCAAACGGAGCGTACGAAAGTGAGCTCATGTCGGGCTTCCATATGGTTTGCATGGGTTGGCGACTTGGCAATCCTAAAAAAATATACCAAACCAACCAAATAAATTAGGTAATTTACCAAGAATAGTAATCTTAATTTGTGTAAAGCTTACTTTTCCAAATCCTCCACTTTGGATTTTGGGAACTGGTTCATATTACACAATGTCACGGCAGGAAAGGGAATGGAGTCTATGTCTTGTTCATAACTTTGAAAGGTGACTGTCACAGGTACTCTGCCCTCCTCATTCCAAACACGGTAGATAAGACGTACAGCCGTTGTTAAACTGAGGACGAATGCCAGGAACCAAAATATTCTAAAAATTAAAAAGAAAATCATGCAAAATGTTCTACGATTTGTAGTGAAAATTAAATTATATTGCCCACCACCGACCCCTACCTCTCAGGCCAACTTCTTCTACTTTGTGTAAAATATTTGATCCTTTCCAGCAGTGGATTCCCCTTAAGAAATGCAATGGGCGAAGGGGTCTCCTCATCTTCTAGTGGCTTCTTTAGCTGACCATTATCTTTAATTTTTGCACTGATAACATTACTTAACACGATGGACTCCAAAAGCTTGCTGGAGCCACGAGTCGATGGCATGACCTTGGCAAGGAGTTCACTTGGACGGAGAATCTCCACTTTCATGGTAAGACATCCATTTTTGAAGGACCCAAGTCGTTATGGCTATGTGACATCATGATAAGCAATAGGAAATTTTGAGAAAATAAAATAAATCAATATGAGAACGAACATGACTAAATACAGCAAACCAATCAAGCTTTAAAAAATGCTCATAAATAAAACTGTTTTTTTTTCTTGCATGCTTTCGTAATTGGTTTTGAAGCACACGGGTAAAAAAAATTGTTCGTGTGAAAAGGAAATTAATTTTTTTTATATCGAAAACAGAGCTTATAACGGTAAATAATCGATTATCTTTTTTTAAACCTACCATTTTAATTCAATGGCAGGGGTAAGCTTACAACTAAGAAAGGTTTGGTATATGGTGTCAGGTTACGGCTACGGCTACACTTTCTGTATATTTAGTACTAGATGCTATAAATTCATCCAAAAAATAAGAATATCGAAAATAATATTTGTCAAAGCTATCATTTTGTTCAACGGTCATTGTCATTATGCACATGTAAATTAAACTGAGTGCTGCAAAAAACAACAACAGGTAGCAATTGGATTTAGTACTGCTTGTCGAGTATACATAAAAATTAAAACGTCTCAACAAGAAGCTAATTGATGTTATGCAACAAACAATTTTTTTTAAAGGAAAGTTGACTTATTTTATTTGTCTAATGGCCCATGCTGGTGTAAATGCTAATGTCAAACTCCAGCTCTTGAGTACAATGACTTCATTTTACGCTATAAATAGCAAAATGAATAAGATTACTGCTTCTTTGGCTGGACTGGAGCCTTTTCCTTACGCAGGTGTCTCCATTTCAATA
Source organism: Entomobrya nivalis (assembly GCA_034695485.1). Lineage (NCBI taxonomy): Eukaryota > Metazoa > Arthropoda > Collembola > Entomobryomorpha > Entomobryidae > Entomobrya > Entomobrya nivalis. Next base: position 4,588 of record JAQFZH010004262.1, read on the forward strand.
TTCTTTTAACTATCTGAGCATCTGAACTATGATACATGATGACTACGTGTAGCCGGTGCGGTAGCAGGCGTCACCAAAAAGGGACGTCTCAAGTCACCCCTACGCTTTGCACTTGTTTGTACAGCAGAACGTCATACAGAAACTGAATGGCGATTTGTTACTATGGTGAAGAAGGTAAATTGGTTGCATAAAAAGGAGCATTGCATTGGGACAGGTGGAGTGGACTGTAACAATTTGATGTCCTTCATTTTTGAAGCATTGTCAGCTGTAGAGCAAAAGTGAAGGAGTTCACTTCACTGTACCGGAATACTTAGCGCATTTTGAACATTAATTGTCAACTGCCGGCTGCCGAGTTCATTACAGGTAATTAATTTTAAAGCTCTCTATAAGTTAAAATGGAACAATAGCCGCTCTCTATCTTGGCTGAATTGAAACAGTGTCCTTTTTTCTTCATAGATTTCTTTCCCTAAAAAATGGGCCCAAAAAGGAGAAATATCATTACGAAAAAGCGAGAGTGCCTATTTTGTAGCAAGATAAGCCCCACCTACGCCGCTCTCGAACTGCACATCAATGTCCACACCCTGGAACGACCTTATATTTGCACCACCTGCGGCTCTTGTTATGCTTCCTCCTCTTCCCTGTGGGTTCACCAGACTGCTGTCCACCTGGGAAGAAAGTACATCTGCGACATTTGCCAGAAGGAGTGTAATGCTCAAGCCAACTTAATTCAGCACCGGAAGTCACATGGTAAAATTGCCATGAACAAACAACATCCAATTAAAACCCAGAAACCTGCTGATTTCCGTGGTAACGCTGGAAATCCCGGTAAACCAAGCCATTCTTCTCAAAATGGGCGTCCTGTTCCATCCTCCTCTAAATCAAAATCAAGGGTAATGCAATTTCCTGCAAGGAGAGGGGTAAAGCCCCTCTTCAAAAAACTCCAGAAGAGGACATCACCTCCAAAAGTAGTTCAACAGGTTGTTGTCAGGAGGTGGGACGAGTCTTTCTTTCTACATCTCAACAGATATGTGCCCGAGACCTGATAATTGATTGATAAACTATGTATGATGAAAGCGCAACAAGTTGGAGGAAAAAGAAAGACTTCCAACTGTCGAATGTGGCTAAGCAGTTGAATAATTGGTACAAAGCCTCCCACCTGGCGCGCCCTGCGCTGTTGGATACATGACATTTAAATTAATTACTGGATTATTATCCTGCCATGGCGATGGCCGGGACACAATCCAAACCAAAGTTTGGATTCCACACGAGCGAATGAATTGCTATTCGATGTGGTGTCCCCTTAAAATTACGAAACCTAAAACCTAATACCTAATCATTATTTTTTGCTAAATTTTATAATTCGCGTATTTAAAGTGAAATTAATAAAAACTCTTTCATATGTGATGAGATGATATTCTCGTTTCTAATTTTATATGCATACTATCAACTGTGTAGTTATGTAGATATGGTAGATGAAAAAGCTATTGGAGTGCCCTGCTCCTGCTCAATACTGTTCCATAGGATATTACACAGAGATCCGATCCCGATCGGTTCCACAAACTCATTTCATAAGACCATTTAAATCCATTCTACAGTCATCTCACTCCTCTCATCTCATTGCATAAAAAAGTGATATCCTTTCATCTACTTTCTCTCGTTGGAATACTACATCCAACATTGCGACTTGCGATTTGAGTGACAAAAAAGGGTTATATCATATCAGTTGAGTGTGGTAATGGAATGAGTAGTTTTGCTGGTGGAATATGGCATGGTTGATGGCATCAACTTGGTTTTTTTTTTGGTGACTGGATTGGATTGGATGGATCGATAGGAAAGGGAAGCAACATCTGATTCTGCTCGTCTCACTCTCTCTACCTTGTTTACATACTCAACTCTCAATGCACAGTGCTCACTCAACCCTTTCTTCAGGAAGACTTCCCTTTTAATTTTTTGATGAACCCTTTTTTTACTTCACCACAAATTCTCAAGGTTAACTCTTAAAAATCTATACTGATTAATTCTAGTCTTAAATTAAGCAACTAAAGTCAACTCGGAAACAGGGTATAACGGATTTTTATCAGATTCCATAAGCAGCGGTTTTTATTCAGGTGAGTTGAACAAAGCCAATCTACATTTTACCATTTGTTGCTTTCATTAATTATAATATTTTATTTAAATTAAAGGATAATTTAAAATGGCTCCTCTGCGACGAAGGATCAAGTGTCGAAATAGAAGGGCGAAATCAACAAAGGCCCGTCCCCAGAAATGCTTATTTTGTGGAAAGGTGGTTCAGAACTACTTCACGCTCGAAATGCACATGAACGTGCACACTGGTGAGCGCCCTTGGGAGTGCTCCTACTGTGACGCCAACTTTTCCGCTTATGGAGTGCTGGTCGTTCACCGCAACAATATCCACTTGGGGAAGAAGTTCAAGTGTAACATTTGCAACCGACTTTTTAACGTCGCCTCCCATCTGTACGTGCACAGGAAGAAGATTCATCCTCATCTTGCTGGGAAAAAGGTTACGGGGACTTATATAGCTACTGCAGTGATGCCATCATCATCACTGGCGAGGAGAAGGAGACTTGGGGGTGGTGGACCTGGACAGCTTAGTTCTCGGGGGAGGGGAAGGCCAAGAAAGGGGGAGACTTATCCCGCTCCTCCGCCTCCTCCTCCTCATGCAGCAGTAGAGGAAGTTAGAACGGCGGTGGAAATCGAGTCAAATCCTGGAACGCCAAGTATAACAGTGAACGTGCTCAGTAGAGATGCAAATGTTGTTACAAAACTGGTGGCTCCCGTGATACGCATAAAGAGGGTTCCAGATGGCGCCTGGAACCACCAGCTTTCAGACAGTAGTCAAACGAATGAGAGTGAAACTGAAAATGAGGGAATTGGAATGAACGACGAACAGTTTGAAGATGATGATGACGAGGAGGATGACGAAGAGGAGGAAAAAGATTCCGAGTCGGAGTATCCGGAATTGGTTTATCTCAAAACTGAACATGATCTCTTGACACCACCTCCTTCCACAACAGTAGCTCCTCCTCCAAGCTCCCTGCTTCCACATCAAATCACTCCACTCCCTCCATTTAACCTGGCGTTTCCACCCTTCCCCTTCAAACTGCATAACTACAATGTTAGCGATACATCTACGCAGTACGCTATCAGCCAATCTCAGCAAAATTATTTGCAACAACAGCAGAGATGGGACCCGTCATTTTTCCTTCACCTAAACAGGTACAATCCGGAAGACTCTTGTTATCATTCAGGGCCTCCCAAGAAAGCTACAGTTACCCCAATTACCAAATCCAAGCCAAGCTACAAAGCTAATTTGAAGAAAAAGCTGGAGCTTAAAAAGCCAAAAAGGTCGGCGGTGGTCAAAGTCAAAAAGAGAAAAGCACCACAAGCCCGCAAGGCCATCAATACCACAGCAAAAACAATGACGTCGAAGACAACGCCAGATAGCGCAGAGAAAGAGCAACTTATCGAGGAATCGGAAACGGGCGTTTTCACCTGTAAACAATGTGGAAAGACTTTTCACATCAAGTGGAATCTCCTCACTCATCTGATGACTCATACAGGGGAGAAGCCGTTTGGGTGCTATTTCTGCAAAATGAGATTTAGACAAAAGGTAAGACAATGCCAACTCCAACATCCTTAAAGAATCTAAATTAAATTTTGATCTAAATGTTTCGGCTTTTTTGTTCGTAGGCTCACATGATAAAACACATTGCTTCAATTCACCGTTTCCCAAACGAAAAGACACCAGCTGGTGCTGGTGGCGGCGAAGGGAAGACGAAGGGAAAGGAGGAATTTTCTTGTGGATTTTGTGGGGACCTGTACCAAGTCAAGGTGAATCTCATGAAACATATCAAAGAGCTGCACAGTGAAAAGCTGCTGGAGGTGGCGTAGCTGAATGGTCGCGCCCAAAAAAGTCATCCATCACCTACCTAAGTAGTTGAGTATTCCATAGGATTTTTATGCTTTTTAGTTTAATTTTTGGTGCCATAATATTTTAACTTGAAAGAAAAAAACCTCAGACTTACAAAAAGTATTTTATCAGTTACCATTTTAATGTTACAATTACAACCGTACGTACTTGTTACAATCGTTATAGCGTGTAGTTTTTACAGTAGAGTAAATAATCTGATATTATATTTGACTTTTATGATTAATTAACTAATTATATGTGTATATTCCCGTTGTGTTCAGAGTGTTAGGTTAGGATATAAGTGTTTAAGGAAAGAGAAAAAAGTGTCATAGGTAATTTGACACAAATATTTTATGTTACCTTACTTTTTTGACTTTGACTTACTTTTAACTGTTTAATTAGTATGCGTGCTTAAATACGCAGCAAAAATTTATAAAAATGTATGTCTTTTCAAAAAAATAAATCTTTAAAAATCGTCAAATAAATTTCTCAAGAAGTTTACTCACCCTATCGTTAACCAACTTGTCTGCCCCCTTTGCTAGATGAAATGAAAAATGTGTAAAATATTCATAATCTACTTTCAGAAGGTCGACCAACTTTGGTAATTGTTTTGCCAGTGTTCTGGCGTCCATCTCAGTAGCAATTATATCACTATCCCCACCTATTATTATTGCTATGGGTACCTGCACATTGCTAAGGTTGTATGGAGGAGGTTCCGAATTTAAATACAATTTTTCGTTTTGATCGACACCAAAATCATATTCAGTAAACTCGCCAGATATCATCTGCTGCACTAAATGAGTTAATGTGCGGACAGTTACCACATTTGGAAATATGCTCAAGGCGGAAGTCAACTTGTCTTTGGAAATTAGTCCCTTATCATCTCCAAACTTTGTTCTGAATGAATATAAGCAAAGCCCGAGAAAATCCCCACCTCCTCCGCGATTACCACACAAGACGGGTAGTGACCAGTGAAGCAGTCTCATGAGGAGGGGTTCAATTGTAGAGATATTCCTCAGTAATTCACTAATATCTTCAAGTGCCCTCAAAGCCATTGGAGCCCATGCCCTTGCAATGCCATTGTAAAGTCCGTGATAGTAAATTCCTGCAGGGGCCAGAAAAACGGCACCTCCAATCTTGTCATTGTACTCGGGTTTCTTTGCGTTTAAAATGAGGAAGGCTGCGTTGGCGGTGGAAAATCCAATAAAATTTACACGTGTTTGATTCGTCTTGTGTAAAATGTAGTCTATAATAGCAGGAAGGTCAAATACTCCAACTTCATGATTTCCAAATTCCCAAAACTGGGGAGAAAAGGGACTCAAAGAGATGTGGTGAGAGGAGTAGGGAGTTCCTCGTTGATTTGCAAGCCAGACGTCATAGCCTTTGTCGGCGAGGTGGAATCCGAGAGCGTCGTCTTTTGGATGGTTAATCACCCAAGCAGCGGAAGATTGGGCAACGCCATGAAAAAGAATTACTGGGACTGGGGGAATAGACGACTCATTTCGTTGGGTGGAAGAAGGAATACGGAAGATGTCCAGAATGTAGCCATCTTCGGTTTTCACATTGTGCGTTTCACAGGGATAGCCTTCAGCTGAAATTAGTTTCACCTGCAAAAAAATAATAAATTAATAAAAACATATATTTTCATATTTATTAACCTTATTTTTTAAAATAATTTTCAAATCTCACTGTGCTAGTTGGCTCATCTCCCTTTAAAATCCCTTCCAATCCCTCAGCTTGTTTCGATAGGACATCCAGAATGCGCAAAGGAATGTCAGAAAGTGTACTAAGTATACTTATACTTGTTTGCCCATTTAAGTTACCTAAGGCACCTGAAATGCTCACCGATAATGAGGCAAGGAACACAATTGCAGTTTTCATGTTTGTGGTTTTTTTTTCAGATATCAAAAATCAGATAAAGATAACGTACTGTACACATATCACTGGCAGGTTACATGCAATGCAATGTCTTTCTCCTGAATCATAAGTTTAGTAATGAGTAATGAATGTCGAATAATATGCTGTTCCAGTAAGGAATTAATTTAGCGTAATTTTGAGATCACGCAATGTTTGAGTTATTATCCTTATCGCAAATTTATAATGATACATAGGGTATGCAAATTTGCAAAATTATGTTCGTTTTTTAGTTGTAAATCAAAAAACTTTTTTCGTGATTACAAATTACTGCCTAGTAAATAAACATTTTAGTAGAAGATCGCATGATTTAATAATTAAGCGTCAATTTTATCATATGAAATTGAGGCATGCTTGTATATTTGCTAATTATAACTACTGTGTTGCATGTCATATCACATATCAATCCCAGTCATCATCATCGGCATTTTTCTCCGCTTCCGAGTCACTATCGTTGGCCCTCTAACAATAAAACAATTTGATTTAAATTTTCATTCGTTGTAATCCAATAATTATAAAGAAGTTCGATGTACCTGTTGGACTTGCTTGGGAACTTGGGACTCTGAGGTATTGACTGTGGTTGTGTTTGTACGCTGAAGAATTTCGTTTTTCATGGCTACCGAAATATGAGGTAGTTTTGGCTTTTCTCCACTTCCACTAATGGAAGCAGCTACAGTTGCTGAAGGCGTTGTGTTACTGGGGGAACTTGGGACAGGACTGCTGCTAAAATTGTTTTGTGTTTTTACCGAAACTTTTCGGAATGTTGCTGGAGGAATCGGAGGAGGAGGAGGTCTGGAGGAGGTTGCTTTATCGGAAGATGACTCAAATGCTGATAGCCTGGCTCCAACTATACCTGATGATGGCAACGGCTTTTTTACACTACCAGACTGGTGGAAAATAAATAAGTAATTTAAGTGAACTGGATTGAGTACATGCTACATTTTTTTGTTGATGCCTACCTGTACTTGAGTTGGCGCTCTAATGTTACTGCCAACTCCAACAACTGCTTTGTTGCCAAACACCTTTGTTAAATTTTCGTTGAGACTTGGTTTAAACGCAAAGGGCGACTTGGGGGTTGTTGGGGAGGCAACCACAGTTGGATTGGCATTTGAGCTCTCTAAAAGTCCTCGCACCTTGTCTTTAATTTCTGCAACACTTTCCTCCAAATCAGAGAGCTTCCGAAGAATACTTTCCAGTTCATCTGAAAATTTCCATTTAATTTTTAATTTGCAAAAAATATGAAAGATGAATAATTGTTTGATGGTTTTTTGATGAGTTACTTACGTTTTGGAACTTTTGACATTTTTTAGCAGTTTATTCAGCTTTTTCTACAAGACCAAAAATATAAGTTACCAGGAAAATGGAATACTTTATACAGAATCAAGATTCTCAATCAAATGAAACAGTCAAGTGATCTGGTCTCCGGTCACACACAGCTACAGGTTATCTTCGCGAAATGGCACGTTTACAAGTACTGTCATCATGCAGATTATTTACATGCATTTTGTTATCGTAAAAAATGAGATGTGCACATAGGGAAACTAATAAATGTTTTGTAATTTATATGATGATTGCAATATCATAATGATGTGTAAAGGTGAATTAGCTTGATTAAACTGATAAAAGGATGCTTATCTTATGCATAGGTATATTTACATTTACAATGAGAAAATAAGCGTAGTTTCGAATTTTAAAAGTCAATTAGTCAAAATTTATTTCAGAACAAGTAGTAAAATTGGTTCCAAAAGGACAATGTAATTTTTTTTAACTAGCCCTCATTCTATTCATTGTGTTCCTCACTTTCTTTATCACAATCTTGAA
>JAQFZH010004263.1:0-12252 GCA_034695485.1 Entomobrya nivalis
TGAAGCATGCCAAACGATGGAAGTACATAGAACTAATGATGATGAGAATCGACGGGAGCACTCGTTTTTTGGGTTGGTATTTTTTGCTTTTCTCGTTTTTTTATTCTGAAATAAAAACAAATAAACAACAAAATTAACGACTTCAGCAACTAACCCACTTGGTTAGTGGTTAGGGAAGGTAAATTGATAAAATTAAAATTGGCATTTGATTCATTTTAATTTGTAATTCACGCGATCAAAAAAACATTGCTTACGTTAATACCCTGGCACGTTGTTGTCACCAATCACGTATAACGCTAATTTCTCACGTACACACGAGATGACGTTTATATATCTTGATGAATATTCAAATCTGTTCAATAAATAAATAAAATTGTTAGCTTGGACGTGGTTTTTATGAATTATTTAATTGTCATTGTATAACTTGCCTCTTCACATGGCGTATACAAACTCCATTATACATAGGTAGTGCTTAGTTCATTAAAAACATCGGTCTTGCGTTGAGTCGCGAGATTTATCAAGAAATGTTAATTGTGCTGTCGTTTTATCAATCCCACGATTTTCATTACGGACAGCAAACGCATTTCTAAAAATCGAAAGAAAATTAAAGCATTAAAACGTTTACTTACGAATAAATGTATCATGTTGCACTTTAAAATATAGATGAGAGTATGCATAATATTAAAATACAAAAGAAAATGTACGCTATATCTACTGTTAGATGTTAAATATAACAAAATAGGATGTAAACTAACATTCATTTCAGGACCATAATTGAAAAGTATTTTTATAAAGCATCAAACATCATCCCACCACCGTCTACCCCCAGAACCCCAATTTTTCCCTCGCAATAACGGAAGTTATGTACCTCCTCTATCGGGAAAATATTAACTGATGTAATCATAGCTGGACTCGCAGTTTTCATGGTGTTGCCATTATACTATAAGGACACATGCACATGCACACACTCTTATTCTCCTCATACAAAAGTAACCAATTCCTTTGTGCGAGTGCATGTAAAAGTAACAGACGAAGCAGACGACCGTAGAAGAGAAAGAGCTCAGACTGAGAGCATGACTCTTTCTTATCAGAAAATATAGTATCCACCCATACAGCGAATCATAGTGAGAAAATAACTTTTCCCTTAATGTGCCATATCAGTATTCTTCGCTCGACTCTTTTTAACGTTCATTTTTGCGTTTTTCCCTTTCCATGGGATCTCTCCAGTGCAGCAGATATGCCTGCTACACACATATTTAACTTGAGCCATGACACTATCGCATCGCCAAAGCCGTATACAAAGTTTGTGCACATGCACTGGTTAAAATACACCATCCCTATCAGCTTTTCTACTTGAATGGAAACGAACAAGGAAAAATATCATACTATTCAGTATTTCACAGTGCTCTTTAAAAAATTCTATATGTATTCGCCACGATGACGATAGAGAAACACTTTCTCTCAATTTTTTCATGTGGATAAGAGAAAAAGAGAACTCGTATATCTTCAACAATGCTGTCTACATAGGACCACAATTTTCCTGTTCTTTTTTGTAAGCGAATCGTCGAGTCTGAGAATGAAAGAGAAAAAATCCAGAGAAACGATGGCAAGTTCACTTAAGCGCGAAGAATTTATTACCAACGTGCGAAAGGCAAATAGTCTACTTTAGCTCAGTTGGCGGTATCGTCACAAGTCACAACAGCAGCACGGGACAATGACGAAAACGTACGGGAAGGCTGACAAAAGCGATAATAGTATAAAGATAAAATGATAGAAGGCTGTATAGACTAAATCTATGATATTCATTTCTTTTCCCTAGTTTCTTGTGTGTGCACTTTACTATAAGCCATCTCATTTCTACTTCCGTTCTGATTTCCCAAGCCAAGTACAATATTGAACCCCTGCTGACTATGTCAGTGTTTTGTCAAACCCATGGCCATACCCGCAAGATTGCTTGATTTTGAAACATTCGCTTGCATTGCTCCTGAATGATACTGATACGAGACGATACAATACACATTGTACATGTAAAGCATTATCATAATGTTTTTATTTATTTTTTAATGTAAAAATATACAGAAATCTTTGAGCTTAAATATTTTTTTAAATCATCCAACCAGGCATTATCCCATATATTTTTAATGCATTAATTTGGATAACATTCCTTGTGTATTGCAAAGTGAAGTTATGCTGCTGCAATCATACCAGCAAAGAAAACGCATTAGACATTGTTATACAATATCTTTGTTTCATTTTGTGTGCAAGTTTTCTTTCTTATCCTAACTAAACTGAAACCTGATCAACCGTATGAATTTTATCCCCCTTCTTTTTCTTGCTCGTTTGGACTACTGCGATGCAGCAATGTAATCCCGGATACAGAAAATTCCTTCTCTTCCCCCACCCCCCAGTAATCCTGCTTTGCGATGTGGAGATAAAACCGCTTGGGAAAACAGCTAGAAATACGACATGACTACCACTACCAACTACTAACAACAGCAGCAAGTGAGGTTGGAGGTGGCATTTTAGATGTAGTTTTGCTTCTCGTCGTTGTTCGTTCACGGAATAATTACTTGTTTGCAGAAGATCCTTAATTTAAGACACCATCCCCTCTTCGTCTGACACATTCTTATGTGTGCTCACAAAAGTAATTTTCTGCAGAGATCAACTGCCATGATTATCACGCTGAGTCATTCATTAAGTAAATGCATCTCTTTCTTTACGTTCTCTCATGTAATATGCGTGTAAAATCAAAATCTTCCAAAATTTCGTGCTCATCATGATCACAATTCACTTCAATGTATTTTAGATAAACGTAAATATGCGATGAGGGCCACAAAAGGTCTAACTATCAAAACAGTGTGAGTGTGAAGACGTAAAGACTAGCGTGAAACTTGAAGGACTTTAGCATGATCTTTAGCATCATTAAGACCTAATCACGATCAAGCAAAAAAAATCCCGCTCTCTTTTGTCTCTGCTGCGTCCACCAAAAAAGTAATTTCTTTTCGACAGCTCAAAGAGCAATAATCGCACGTTCGAAAGCAATTTATGACAGTTTTACGCGTATTGTTGCACTTCACCCTTACATTACATGACATAAGAATATTTACCCTCAAAACACACACAAAAAAGGCGTGTTTGTCCTCAAACATATTAAAAGATTATTACGCAGAGAGAGAGATAGCAAACATTATTTGGGGAGCAATGTAAACAGTAAATATAATATATTTATTTGATGTTTATGCCTCTACCTATTGGATATGACCACTCGCATCTTTAATGAACAAACGTGCTGATCATTCTTATTAAACAACTATGAACAGAATTTCGTTACCCTCAAAGCGAGGTCTCTAATTCCTTTGTACCAAAATAAAAATGGTGTACCAAAATTACACATTTATCGGATTATTGAAGGACGTTAACTTAGATATTGATTTCTTGAAGTCAAAGTGTGGAATATTTTAGAAAGCTGAATACCTGTTTTGTTTGAAGGATTGCATCAGTACTTCCTAAATCGTAATATATTTCGATATTTGATTACTAATCTATCGCATCGATAGTTGCAGGTAACGTTAAGCATGGTATGAAAACTTGAAGTGTACATACAAAGCACCTACCAGTATTTCGTAGGCACCGCACATTGACTATTTTGTTTACTGAAAGCATTGTTACTGCTACTGGTGTTCATTCAGTCACCTCACCACCACCCAACGAACATACAGTCAGTGCACTTAAAGAGAAATTAATGGAGAAAAGCAATATCTACTTTTTCTATTGTTCATTAATGGCTTTCTAGTGAATAGAGTTTCAATGCACGAACGAACAATTCTTTCAGTACCTTTTTCTGGATGTTTATATAGGCACTTTCCGCAGACCATATTTGCTTTGGGACAGTATACATACAACATCACCAACAAACGGCATTATCCCCCTTTTTCTATCATGTCATGCCATAACGGAATATTGAGAAAAGTATTTCTAAAGAAAAGAAAAAAAAACATTCACTTGTTCATATCCTGGTTGGTAGATAGAGAGAAGAATAAGAAAAGAAAAAAAGTAGAGTAAGTAACTTGGTTGAAGTATGGAATTGGTTTTCTTTCTCTCTAATGGACTTTCTCCCTTAAGTGAATGGCTCTTTTCATTCTTTTCTTTTTTCAAGCTGTTCCAGCCGTTAAGCAAGCAAAGAGTGCATGCAACCAACACAAGCATACCAGAATAACCAGAAGTTTTAATAGGATGAAACGTTCTTTCATTCGTTGGCTAGGCTAAAAGTTTTTCTTTCGAAAATGCTACTAGACCGTAATCCCAACACACCGTTGTATCTCCACTAAACCATACTTATATCGCATATAAGTATATAATATACACATTGTTTGCACATTTGTATTATATAAAGAGAGATCTAAGTTTTTGTGCATGAGAAGGAGAAATATAACATTTTATTCCATTGGATTTTTTCCCCCTTGCTTCATGTCTTCAAAGACGAGATAATGACTGGATAGGCGGTGATCGAGCGAAGCATCCAAAGAAGAAAGAAACACTTTTCTTGTTAGTTTTTTTTACCCTGTGTACTTTTTTTTTTGGATATTTAAAGCTCTACATGGATGCTTAAAAGCTTAGAGTTTTATATAAGCTCCCTTCTTTCCACTTCCCATGTTCGGCAGTAGCATTTACTTAAAAACGCCGACGGAGTTTATGGTGACTTGAGCAAGGAGAGAGATGTCCGTAAGTTTTCTCTTTTTTTTCTTGAGACCTAAGCTGAAAATGGCCATAATAAATTTACCACTACTACTGCTGTCGTTGGTGTTTTTTCCTCCATCTCCCTTTCCTTTTGTTACTTTACTTTTACGTAGTAGTTTTTTTTAGCCTGGTGCAGTAGGCACCTAAATCTTTTAGGATTAAGGCTGATGTTGATGTTGCTTCAATCTTCTATACTCTCTTCATCCGTTATCGTGTATTGCTCCAAAAAAGTATACCTTTTTATTTTGAAAAACACACAAAGTTTGGGAATTGCTTTTTGTAGCTTCCTTCCTCAACAATATTTCTTTCTCAACTTATTTTACAAAAAAGAAGACATTTAGGAGGAAAAGTAAAACTTATAACATGCTCTTTCTTTTACTTGTTCTACTTGCTCAACTATCCAAAGTGAATATGTAAATTAAAAAGAGAAGTTGGCTGTATTGACCAAGTAGAGTGTACATTCTATAATTGTGCAGACACAGTAACGGCATGAATAAGTTTTCTTCTATTGCATTTTGTTTGAGAATCTATTTTTTTAAGAAAAGAATTTTTTATTATTTCTACTTCATTTTTTTGGCATTGAATAGTGGATTATGTAGATGCAGAATGGCGTCCGGAGTCTTTTGGGAATACATACAGAGAAGGGGAACAGCCGTATCACTGCAACTGAATCGTGAATTTTACAGCAACTCGGAGTTTCAGCAACGACTAAAAATGACGCTGTATAAACACTTCTATAGCACGATTGTCGTCGATCTTTATTCACATAGAATTATTATTATTCTGTTGTTGTATGGCAGTCTCAGCAGCAGAGGAAAGAAATTTTAGAAGAAACAACAACCCATGATGTCGTTAGAGGAGAAACGAAAAAGAAAGGAAAGTTGGCTGAGTGAAGAAAAATACGCAGAGTTAACGGCAGAGACGAGCCCCCTGCTAGGATCCAGAATGAGAAAATGCCCGGTGCACTGTCAGAATAAATAATAGATTTTCCCTTTTTGTTGGCTTCCTGTGTTTCCACTTTCCATTGCTTTCTTCTCCAACGAAATATCCACAGATAGAGGATTCTGGTACCAGTCGTAGTAGCTAGCACAACCGTTTTCTGCTGCCAACCACCATCCAAGCCCAGACGTATCATAGTCATACATTTAGATACATGTCACACAAAGTCCCATTATTTTCTTCAGCAAAGTTCACTATATTCCCATCACGGTACATTAACTTACTCCATTCATACCGTTTCTAGATGGGTAACTTCTATGCTAATATGTGCATATCATGTACATTCTAACTGCGCGTTACCACCGACGTTATGTATGTACAATTGTGTAATAGGGAGGAAGAATAATAAGTAGAAAAGAAACAGTAAGATGGGAAAAGGAGAAAAGGGAAATATTTGTTCAGTGTAAAATATAAAGAAAAAATGCTGGCTTGTGTGTAAAAGAATGTAAGCAATGCATAATATGCGACGCCAACCAGAGCAAGAGGGAGAAGTACTCTTTCGCTTGAACAAACTAAAACTTTCACATTTTGAAAATATACAAAATCTACAAGCTTTAACCAGTACCTATTTTTGAACATGAGCATGTACATAAGTGAATGAGCTGAGTGTTTTACAAGAGAACCAAGAGAGAGAGAGAAACAGTTTGAATGAGCGCATTAGTTTTCCGGGAAAAACCTTTTGAGATATGATGATGACGGGATGGAAAATGTTAGCAATGTTTCACAGCGAGGAGACCGCAAAATAGTACTCCATTCCAATTGTATTCCACTTTAAAAGGAAAATAACCTGGAAGAGACAGAGAAAGGGAGAGAGAGAGAACGAAGAGGTAACATAGAAGTTTTGTTACAGAGAGAAAGAAAGAGAGCAACTGCTGTTGCTGCCATTGTACCGCCAACCCACACACCACCTCCCCGAAAATAAATTTAAACAAGTGCAATGGCAGAGAGAAGAATGTTTTGTTTGTTGCTTTTAAGATTACAGCATCAACTACTCTACATATACTACATAACAAAAAAAGTATTTGTACAGAAAATGAAGGGAAAAGTAATAGTTGGTTATGCATACATGGTGCTGTGGAATGGAGTTGTATTCATATCACAACACACTAACCCAACTAAATAGGAAAGAGAGAGAACAATGCAAAGTGAAAGGATGGTGATGACGATGATAACAAAACAAACTGAAGAAAATTTCCCTTCATTTCATCATGGTTTGCTAGTAGATTTCCCATTCACCACATTTGCATTGCATATATATTACATATAAAATTCACTCTTAAATTCCAAATTATTTGTATTGCCATATCGTTGTAGAACACATGTCGTAGCACAACAGTCTTTCGGTGAATTTCAATTTCGTATTTGATCTTGAAGCAATCGTGTACAAGCTCTTATAAATGCGCATTTCATACGATTTTGTATGTGTGCTGCTCAATGTAAGTGTGTAGAAATGTTTCTGTACAAAATCCTTTTATCAATGTACATGCATGAGTGTGTGTGAATATATGCGTATATTGTGCTGTCGGGAAAATGTTTTACAATTTGTTGGCAACCGCTGCTGCCTTCTCCTGTCTGACTACTACCACTGGTTAAATTGCGATGTGGTTCGCTCCATTAGGCACGACGAATATAATATATACATTTTAATGGGGGAACGAAAACATACAAATTTATTACAATCATTTTTCATAAAGGATATAAAAAGATTCTTGGCAGCGTGGGCTTTTCTTCACTGAGAGGATTGTCAGAAAATGCTCATACAAAAACTGAAAAACGTCAGAAAAAGGGTTGAGTTTGTTTTCATAAACGACTTGCATTCACTATTTTATTCGATTTTAAATACGCTCATGTGACTAAAAATTTCCACTTTTGTGAATGTTAGTGTGAGCATCAACGTGTGTAAAATCAAGTCTTGAATACCATTAGCCAACAAGCATGGAATGAAACCTAAAATTGGGAAAGATGTCAATAAATTAAAGTAAAATGTTTCAATTTCCGACTTTGTTCCAAACTTTTCCTTTTTTGAACTTTACACAAAGTTATCTAGAGTTAACTAAACGAAGCCTCTCAGAATCAGCCTAGTTTGTGCAAATCTGAAACGAAAGAAGGAAATAATAGATTATCGCCACCTTTTAAGCAGAAATGACTATTGCCAAACTACTATTACACCAACTACCACAACACAATTCCTGCTACAACACTACAACTACTACTGGTGTTTCTTTTATAGACAGAAACAGAAGTGGTGTAGTTGTTGCAGAAGTAGCCTTGCATATAGTATCACAAAAGGCAGAAAGATACTTTTTCTTTTTTGTATACTTGTTTTTATCATGATGATCGTCGTCATCATCATCAGCACCGTCATGACCATGCTTATGGTTAGCTTTTTCCATCTTCAGCGGGTTGGCGTATACAGTAAAAGGGATAAGGATTGGTTTATGAGCTGCCATTGACATCAACACAAGTGCATCTAAACCTTTATGAGATGAGCTGTTTTATTTTCAAATGATTGCGCAGGGAGTACTAAGAAGATTCTTATATTGTTCACAGAGTAAACGATTAGGAGGTGGTGATTGTGGTGCGACGACGGTGTGGTTACTGTCGTTCTCATCTATACATAAACGCGTTGTTGCTGTTTCTCCATATTATTGTACATTTATGTAAAAACTGAACAAATACAAAATTGGAAAGTCATTTCGCTGACCATCTTTGCTGGTTTTAAATGTTTTCCAACTCCAAATTGGTTTTACTCAAAATTCATGAAATCTCCAACTGGAAAGTCTAGACTATCTTTCACTTTTACAATAAAAATGAATACTGGTAAATCAATTTTTTGCTACCAAATTATATGGATGATTGTTTCAAGGTATCATTGTTCACAAACATTGTTTCATTTATTGTATGCTTTTCTAAGCCAAGAAAACACGTTCCCGTCCTTTTAAATCTTAGTCAGAGAGAAAATAGTTCATAAAATCTCACCGCAAACCAACAAAAGAGCAATAAATTACTCATAAAAAGTCGATAACATGCAACCATTGCGTCAGGAAAAAAAAACCAGCATCCAGAATATTATATAAAGTATGTGTTTTATATGCATTATCATCATCATCACCACCGGCACTAAAAGTATACTTGAACGAATCATAAAACTTTTATGGATTTTTTATTGAAGCACTAATTCCTTGGGTAACTTGATATTACACTTTGGCTAGTACAAATTGGCTGCATATAAGCAAGATGGCATTCCATGAAGATTCAGGAGTAGCTCGACTGAGAAAACAGAAAGCTTATGAACTTGAATTTAAGATACATGTACGTACACACAAGCATAATACACTCACACTTTCATGTCTACAATGAAATACGAACTGTTTTGAGGTCCTGGGTCAATTTTTCCTCCTTTTACGGAGGGATTTCCGTGATAATGTAAGAATCTCAGATCACCCAAGTGGCTTCTCTTTCACCACACTTCACTTTAAGCCCATAACTCATCACTACATGCACACAACATTCGCAATAAAATGCTAATAAAATGAACGCCTGTGGATATAGCTCGTGTGTGGATTGTGGATACTTGAGTTTATGGCGTAAGCTCTAGTATAGTAGCGTGAGGAGTGCATGTGCGGAATAAAGCATGCTATTTTGTGTTTGCCTTTCGTTTTATCCCGTCAAACAAGTCCGTGTTGTGTAAAAATGTATCAATCAACCTTTTACAACAATCATAAAATTATCATTATTATAATGACTACTGCTATTACCATCATTGCTCTTATGAACCCAAAAAAGATTTTTATCAACCAGAAAGACTTTTTTGTGTGTTCAGTTTTACAACTGTCGTAAAAGTGACAAATATTATTTTGTTGAATTGAAGAAGTTCATTCATAATGCAGTTTGTGCACTACTATATTTTATATTATTTGGAAAAGTCAGTGAGCGTAATGTCAAACTGTCAATTTATCTTTTATTCATTTAGTGAACAAGTTGACGCGTTTCTGTTTATATACTTTTTATATGTACTCCATAGATTATTCGTTTTGTTGATACAATAATAGGTTTTCTGACTCGTGCTGAATATGTCAAAACAAAAAATACTTGCAACACAAAGAATAAAATATATTATAAAACACTCTCTATTTCAAAACTATCAATGAAATTTTGACCATTGATCATAATCAATCATTATCGATGAACTAACATAAAAAATATTTATTACTATATATGCTATAACATATATTTTACTTTATTTTGTCCCTGTTGTCTAATTTATTGGGATCCACTGTGAGTGAAAAAAGTTGTTGTGCGTATGTCCTCACAATACATAACAGGAAAAACTATACACTTCCGAAACTGTCGGAAACTCCATAAATAAACACATATTCATTTTTTATGTCAGGAGTCCTACGTACGTGGGAATGACGAAGGACATTTATATTTGGGATATGTTTTTTTCTGATTTTTATTTTCATTAAAAGTCAAAATGTTGAACCAGTAACTTCGATGTAGCGCGTAAATAGTTGCTGTACAGTACAACACATTTCTAGCATTTTGCTCTCCTGTTGAGAGGATAGAATTTATAGAAATGGCTTAATCATGTTTTGTGTCGATTTCTGTAAAAGAGCTGGTGACGGGGAATGTCATTTATATATATTTATGTTTTTATTAAAGCTACTATATCATTTGCAGTTGGGATAAAACAAACTGACATAAATTAATTCATCAATGGTTATATGATGTGTCGGGGTACATAACTAACTGGTTGAGTGGGTAGTAGTACTTGAATTAGATCAACGATCAACCCCAAAACTGTAAATATTATTGACAAAATTCGCAGCTTATACAACTTATTGAAGAGAGGAAAATTACAATAATTTATTTATATGAAAGAAAAAATGGAAAATGCGCATATTGTTGTAAGGACAAGAACATGGCTAAAAACAACCTCGTCCAAAGATATAATTCTATATAATTTTTGTATATATGATTGTATTTCATTACTAGAAAAGCTTCAATTTTCTAAAAAATTCAAATTTATTTATTTTTAAATTTAAAATTAGTCAATATTATGGATTTTTTCTCCACTCTCAGGTCATATGACTATAAAAGAAATGGTGACTCAATTATATCTAGACTCAAACTTGTTAAGGGTCTCAGCAAGATACTCGATTTTTGAAGTCGAGCCATATTATATTCAGCTAATTATCGTTCAAAGAAAAGGAACCCTATAAAGTGTTTAAGAATCATATTTTAAATCATTTCCGAACGTAACAGCTTATTCTCAACTGTCAGCAGAGTGAGATTGTTAAAAAATATGGGTCTGGCTTAGCATGCCTTAAGATATATCTCTAGATACCCACACCACATAATATTCACATTTTGACAATGAGTAATGTATCTTCCTTTCCTGGTTTGCGTAGTAGTAAATGATTTGTCTGAACAAAGCCTATAAAATTAACCTTCAAAGTATATACATTAAGCAACATTCTGATATGTGTATTATCTACTAACAACTTTCGTAGCTATCACTATTAATGTTTTTCAAATACACATATAATATTATTTATGTGTCTCTTGTTACCGGCGTGAACGTTCATATATCTGATTTACGACTCCCTCCTCCTTTTGCTTCCTACGGCCCAAAAGTGCAGGCAGGGAAAATGATTATGTTAGCATCCCACACGAGTCCTCTTCACGAACTCCATAATATCCCATGTAACAAGCAACCAGCCAGTCAGCGATTTTGACATTTTTCACGAGAAAAAAAGGTTGAAGTCGGTGATGCATTACGTACACTAATCTACTCAGAGCGTTCCTCCGTTGTTCCTAAAAATTCATTATATTTATTATAAGGTACGACCTGAATATAGCCTGTCGGGTTTTTCTCTTTACCAAATTAAAATGTAACTTACGCTTACTTTATTATGTCATGTTGCAATACAACAACGATAGGAGAGCAAGCACATATTCAACATCCAACCAGCTCAGCCAGACATCATCATTAAAAAGTATCCGAAAATTGTGCTTTTCTATTCTTTTCATAAAGTAATTCGTTCCTCCTTGAAAAAAAGCAGCAAATCTACTCCACTTGGCTCCCATCGTGGCTACATGCTTCCCTAGAAAAAAAATACAAAATGAAAAGTAAGGATGTTTTTAAAGGTTTTACTAACATCATCATAATATGCGTGTATTATTATTACTATCATGAGTCTTAATATAAGACATTAAAAGTCATAACATCTTATTTCCCCCGTTGCTTTTTTAATACTCCTGAGATAATAATAAGGAGAGAGCGAGCTCAAAAGAAAGAAAAAATGGTAAAAAATAGAGGCTGGGTCGCTTGTTCCTTTTTTTAAAGCATTACCATTATTATTACACAATAGACATTTTCTATTACTAGTACCAAAGTGTATTAGATATGGAGTAATTTTGGATATCCAGTGTAAATCTACTTTATATAAGTTGCCAATATGTAAATTTTTCACGAGTCCATGTATTTAGATGGGCGTTCTCTTCCTTTTT
>JAQFZH010004264.1:0-12251 GCA_034695485.1 Entomobrya nivalis
AGCGCTAGAAAAAAAAGGGTTTCTATAATAATAACGATGATGATCAAGTCATGCCCAACGAAAAAAAAACGCCGTCAAGCTGAGAGCTTTAGGTAAAAAGTAAAATAGAAAGACTTACATTTCCAGTATAAGTGGACGAGAAGGAATGGAGAGGTAAAAGCAACACGTCGAATAAACGCTGGGGAGAAAGAAAAAAAAGACCTTGGCTGGTTGTATAAGAGAGTCTCCGTGTTTTTCCGGTGATGTGACTTTTTTTTCTCACTTTGCTCTTGCCTTGCATATTACTCCGGTTTTCTACTGTCACTCTGACTGTGTGTATGCTATTGCTGTTGCTGTCCCTCTGCCTGTTTTCTTGTAGTAATCTAATAGTAAAGTAGTAGTGGAGTGGTAGTGGAGTAGAGAGAGAGGGAAGATGAGGAGAAGAGAGAGTTGTACAGTTTTTTTTGTGGTAGTCCAAGGAAAATTGCATCCAATCCACCAGCCAAGCCAAGCCAAGCCACCAACACAAGTCAATTTATGTCGTAGTCAAGTCACTACGTTTATTTTCCTTTTCCGACACGACAGCGAGAGGGAAAAGTGTAGGGAGTAAATGTAAGAGGAAAGGATGGTGATGATGATGACGATGATGATGATGCTTCTAAAAACCAGCATCAGTCAATTTCATCCTCATCGTAGTGTCATAACGACATGTAGTTCTCGTTCCAGCTCAGATCACAGGTTGGACTTAGATAGTCGTCTCAAATCTATTTGAATGAAATAGAAAAAATGCATGATATGTTATAATACAGTTAAAAGTTAAACAAAAAATGGTATTTTTCATAAAATTTTGTCTGGTTTTAAAATGTAGTAGTAATTAGTAGTAAAGAATGAGATGTGAATGCATACATGGGAAACAAAGGTACAATTTTGTATTTTTATACATTCCAAGTAAAGTGATATTTGGAGTTAACTTCTGCTATACTATAATAATATATTTAAAGAGATTATCAATTACATCATAATTTTTTTTATGGTGACGTGGAAAATTCTTTAGATAATTTATTTCACATCTACTCCAACCTCCAACACTGAAAAAAACCATTAAAACTATTGACTATTAAAAAAAACTATATGAGTATAATTATCAATTGTAGCAGTTCAAGTAAAAAAAAGAGAGATGGGTTTTGGAAGCAAGTTATATAGCTATTCATATACTGCTTTTTAGTTAAGAATTCATTAAAAACATTTCATTCATTCCTCCGTCCAAAAAATAATAACGAAAGAAAAAAACGCTACAAGCCTTTCTCTTTAAAAAAAACTAGTCTTTAAAAAGATGTTGCCCTGCACGTCATCTTGTTTAATCTCAAGAAGAAATATTCAGAAAGGAGAAAAGATATAGGTACATAGATAAGCTGTACAAATAAACTTTTAGATGCTATTCAAGTTTCTCGGTTTTTTCTTGACAGACCAAGACCAACCACTCCTGGTCAATAATACAACTCACTCGACTCGGATACATATTATGCTTATCAGCCACTTTATAAAAACAACTGTACATTTGTTTTATGCATCCGAGCGGAGAGTGAACGGAGGGAGAAACCCTAACAGAAAAAAAAATATGACAGTATACAAAATTATGTAAATGTTTGGATTATGAAAGGGTTTCTCGTTTTTTTGATGCTTTTTGATGATATATGTGGATATATGTAAAGTTGAAGGCAAAAGAGGAGAAGTCAAGTCAACAAAATAAATTGGGCAATAAATACAGACATTTATTTTACAAACAAAGCAGAGTTGTAACTATTTTTTCAACAAAAAAAAGTAAAAAAATAATTAATTGAAGACAAATTTTTGTTTTTGGAATACTTTTTTTCTGGGAAATTGTCAGCAGCGCGAGTAAATTGGCTTGTGTTGGAAAAAGGATGGAAATTGGGAGCAGTGACCTTTACGCAAATAGTATACGCTCACCTGAATGAATGCAGAAAGAAGAGAGAAAATTAATGGATAGGTTGGATAAATTTTATATGGAATTTAATTTCATCCTTTTGTGTTCAGTGTTCAGTGTTCAGGAGGTTTTCCAAAGCAAGCGGATATTCGGTTAAATTTCTATTCATTCACTATTCCATTTCATTCCACAAACAAGAATGAGTCAATTTTGAAAGAGAGAGAAAAAAATGTATGCACGAAAATACTATGGTCAATTTTCGTGACAAGTAATATGATAGTTTTTAATATAAAAAATGGGAAGTGGAATTTACACGTTCAGTTTTGCTAAAAGCGGATGGAGATTGGAGATCCTGAAAAAAATTGTAAGTAATGTCTACAGTCAACAGTGATTATTTGTAGATCTATAAACCAAAGTGCATGCATGATTCCAAAATTGTATGTTAGTTCAGTATATACATGACGTACATAAGGCAGCATACAATGTTATATCATAAGGTAAAAATAGTGCTCTGGCGAATGGCGAGTAGAGAATCGCTGATTGATAGAGAGCAGACCAAAACGAACGTTCAAAAATAAAAAGGTAAAATAGATAAATAGTTTTGGCGAAAGTATTTTACTGACAGACATTGTGAAAATAATTTTAATTTGAAAATAATTTCAATAGATGTAAATTTAAAGATAAGTAAGTTGGATATATTATTTGTAAATATTCGTGTTGAGTTGGTGGGAGGCCAACTTATGTATGTATGATGATGCAACATGTAAACATGAACACAACATAAAGAACAGAGGGGGAGGATCGTGTTCTCTTCTGTTATCTAAAAATATACAAAAAAAAACCTCTGCTATCCTATCACATCTAGTTACCCATATAAATGGACTTTGTCCACTTTTCTGTTTGGAATGCAAGCATCTAATATTTTTTTTTATAATTCTGATTAATTTATGAACAGTTTCGTGTATTTTTTCCAAAAAGGCATTTGACCTTAAATATTATTAAATAGTCATTCAAAAAGCTAATAGCCATTTTATCATTACATCTCTGGAATTTTACGATCAAAGTTCTAGCATCCCGACACATTCTGTAACGGGCTATTCAGCTTGTAAATAAATACAGTAACTCTTTAGTCAATAGTTTAACCAATTTTCATGTCATCTCGAGATTTTTGTTGTCGTTGTCACGAGAAATATATGTATATTAAATTTTGATTCACTTCGAATATTTTAACAAAGTGTTAAAATTGAATGCATTGATGGCCAACGACCTCATATCTCTCTGATTTCCCATTTCAACAATCCCAAAAGCGCATTACAACTTGAATTCAAAACGAAAACATAATAAAAAAATATTAGGGGGAAAGTAGATTAGCCTGTAATTTCCACATCCAAAAGCCATTTCCTCCTATAATATAAGCTTGTGTACATTTACGCTTAAATATTTTCTAGACCATCTAGTCTAGTGACAAGGGAATCAGCGGATGAGATACACGTTCAACGTTTACAACGAAGGAAGATCCCATCCAACTATATAAATCGATGGTTATGCTTCCAATGATCATCATGATGACGATGTAAATGTGAAAGCTTCAAAACTTTATTACTATTATAAAAACACAATACGATAGACATAAGCTATGTATGTCTATAGCTATCTTAATGTGTCTGTCGAACCAATCAGCGATAAAAGGCTGCACACCATGACAACTATTTTATTTGGTGCGTGGCGTGACCTTAATAACTTTTTTGAATAGGAAAGATGATGATTACAGTGAAATCATTGCGCTGTGCGCTGTATCTGCACACATACACCAGAGAGAATTGTCTAAAAAAAACGTGTCACCAGAAGGTCACCAAAAAAATAAGCAGAGAGGGAACCAGAGCACGAAAATTACTACTTATCATCCTTTAACCCATCACATTTCACATTACATTCACCGATCCACCTGTTTAGATTTTCACTTGCATGATGCATACCTATTTTTTCATATAAAAAAATCCTCCTCCTGTTTGCACTTCTTTTCCATTTTGCTCATCATCACAAGCTAAAAAATAAAATTGTGTATATCAACTTATTATGATGAAAGATGAGGGTGAGGCGAGGAGTTTGTCGACGTTGACGTGGAAAAGGCAACGACATTAATTTCCAGAGGATATGGCCAGAGAAGTACTTCCTGGTGAAAAGCTACAAAATTCACTCATCATCACCATCAGATTGATATCCGGTTTAGCGCTTCGTGTCGTGACTTGACTTTGGTGGTCTGGTATGGTCTGGCTCGTCTCGTCTCCTGCCCTCACCCTCTTACCCAAGTTTGCTTAACGTATTACCAAAAAAAAGTTACGTGTTTGCAAATCAAGTTACCATGGCCTGTTTTCAGTTTTGCCCCTTGTTTGTCCCCAACTGCTGCTTTTGTGCCATGGCATAATATTTTACATAAAAATAATCATCATGCATGCTTTTATGTATCTATGCACATAGTCAAGTCAACATAGCCATAATACACATCTACCAACCATATCCAATCGAAAATCCCATGATCTTTTTAATAAAAAAAAGGATATAGGATGATGGTTTGGACAAACAAACTATTAAATCTTGTTGTTGTTTTCTATTAGTGTATATTTTACATTTTCTCACACAGTTCACCCATTCATTTCACCATAGTGATTTCCCTTTACATATGGTATATACTATAAATCCAACCAGTAAAACTGGTTATGTCTCTTTCTAGTTTTCTCTCTTGTGGTAAAAAGTTTATTTTAAGCCTTTACGAAAACGAAAAACACCTGTGCCCTTCTTCTTCCAAACCTGTTCTCATTCCAAAAAGCAAAATCCTTTTTGCTTGTGTGTAAAGTAAACATATTCGACAAGACAGGAGGACAAGACAAGAAAAAAAGGATGAGTGGTTTGGTTTTCTCGAGGAAAGAAGAAAGAAAGGACAAGAGAATATGTGTGTATCCATAAAAGATGTAAAGAAAATGAATGTAAACAGTAATATAAGTAGAAACATAACAATAATAATAAGTGGAATAGAAGGTAAAGGAGGTATTATCCTTCTAAAAATCTCAACAGCAACTGAACTGAGATTCCAAGAGAAGCTGACGGTGAGATAAGAGTGTGGTTCAGTTCTGAGAAGAAACATGGTCATGGTTATGTTATCATGGAGAAAGGAATAAGTAACTATAAGAGTCTTTACGTGAGAAAAAAAATATATATAAAAAAAGAAAGCAAATCTTCCAGGTATTGAGTTGGAATAAGAAATAAGAATATAGCACTGTAACAGATTGGGTTAAGGCTGAGAATTATTTTTTTAAGAAATAGTTAAGTTTTTTTTTAATTGCAAAAAAATAGGGAAAGTATTGCTATGCTGGAATGATTATTTAATAATTGTGTTTCTTTTTTTTAAATATGTAGGCATTCTAAGAGTGCGTGTGTCCGTTTACTGTCATGTTTTTTTTCTTTCATTTTGGCATGTTTCATTTCCATTCCAACAGGTACATAGGAAAAAAACCCTGTTGCCGTTGCAGCAAATTGAGTGTGTAAACACAGAATACCAGTTTGCACGAACGATACTGGAAAAAATATAGTGTTGTCCTCCGGACACCGGATGTGGTTTTGGATGTGACTGTGACAGGATGAGAGAGAAGCTGAATGTCGCGTTCAATCCAATCCAATCCAAGCCACAGAAGAAAAAAAATATTTAGTGTATTTACACTCGCATTCGCACTGCTATATTTAATGAATAAATATTCCATCTAAAAAACAATTTTGTGAATACTTTTGTTGAGAAATGCAACCTCGTAAAATATTTGGAGATGTAAAAACCCCGTTTTTTAGGTAAACATTTTTTAACGGCATTTTTTTAATTTGGTTGCTAATCTAATAATTTTTAATATTTTAGCGTAATGCGTGTGTTTACTAAATTTGTCTTCAATTAATAAGTTGAAAGAAGCGAATGGAAAAATGAAAATGGGGAGAACTGAAATATTTTTTTTGAAGATCCATACAAATAAAAGGAAGAGATAAGCTTAGAAAGAGAAATGACACTCTCAACATATCTATCTTTTTTTGTAGCTATTTTGTAATATGTATCGAATCGGAGGATCAGAGCATGCAAAAAAAAGTGGAGACATGTTTGCATATTGGGTCCACACACAAAAAATATGAATATCTGATACAAAAAAAGGGAAAGCAATACAAAAAATATAGTCACCAGTGACAACTGTGCATATTCCCCATTTTTTCCAGAAAAAAACTGGTGTGTTCTCTTCGATCGATCTCTCTATTCCTAATTTTTACTCCAGTCCACAATCTTATCTTCCCAATCTTTCTTATTTTCTCTCGTTTTTCTTTCTTATGTACAAGCCTTAATGGGAAAGATAGGATGAGACGATAAATTAATAAGAAGTAAAAATAGTACAGATACCACTCATACGACTGGCTCAATCAAATCAGATCAGAGATTTCAGACAGATGGGTGGTGTATGTGTACTGTACTTTACCAAAATATTATGCATTTTTTTTCGACAAATAATTCGGTTAGCACCTGGTTGACTCGTTTAATGTAGAGCAACATAACAACTTGGAATCCATTTTTTTCCTATGCAACTTTGTACAGGTTGATTACATGGATGGGAAGCAAGAGATGTAATATCTCAATTCTCGTCAAGTAAAAAACTTTGATTCCATTAGAAATATTAAAATATGCAGGGATTAAGGCTCTCTCTCACAGTCAGGTTAGTAGTTTGGTTGGAGAAAAACATATGAAATTTATAGTATATCAACTATACATTGTCACTATGATATATATTTTTTTCTATTATTTTTATTGTAAACGTTGGAAGAAAAAATAGGGATTTAGAAAAAATAGACCCAGTTATTTTTTTGCGCTGGTGGACCCTCCAAAGTAAACGTTAAGCTTGTCCTTTCTTTTGATACGATACGATACAAGATAGAAAGTTAAATGGATATAAAAATGATGTACAAGTAATATTTTTTTGGGTTGCAGCGCAATGTATATGTGATAGGGAAAAGAAAACAAGGAGTGAAAGGGATGGGAGAAATGAGAAGAAAAAAGTGTCGGTTGGTCCGTCGGTGGTGGTGGTGAAAGCAGCACACACGACGACACAAGACACACGGCTTGAAGAAAAAAGGGAAGATGGAAAAGGAAAAAAAGGTGTGCAAACAATCAACAGGAGGGAAAAAAATCAGACAAGGTACTGAAACCAGACATACTTTTTTTTTTAGCGGGACCGGTTGTCCTTTCTATGATTTTATAAACGTCTACATGTAAAACTGAATGGGCAATTTGAGAAATCACAGAAATAAACCCGGGGTCTCCCTAGGAAAGAAATATGTCTTGTTTCTGTACTTCATATATAAAATACAATACACTCAGAGAAGTGTGTATGAGCTCCTGCTGGCTTATCCCGTAATATATTATACACTTGATATATTATGGGGTGATGGTGGTGGAGGTATAGTATTAAGTAATATATTTTAAGAAGAAGCCCCTTTTCATTTTCATCTCATTGCAGTGTAAACACACCACCGCACAGACACATCATCCAACAGACTCTTTGTGTCCTTTCTCATTGTGATTATGTGAGAGTGTGTATGAAGAAGAAGCCCATCTTCTTGAAGAAAGCCGCAGGAGAAAATGATGCGAGGTGGGTTTTTTTCTTCTTTGGTGGTGTAAAAAAAGTAAAATGTAGTTGATATAAATATCATACTTATATTTTTTATACCTACGCAACCCACATGATGATCATGATGACAAACCAAATAACAACAGCATCATACCAGCAATCATATGGAAGATCACGTACGGTTGTGTAACGGCGTACAAAAAAAAACTGTAGTTTATTCCTACGCACAAGATAATGAGCTGAAAAAAAAAAGTTGTCAAAGGGACAGGATCCCAAGAAGATAAAAAAAATAGGTAGTTGGTTTGGTAGTCTCATTAAAAATGCGGCTTTTACTTTGAATTTATTCCGGCTTTGTACAAATGTAGCGTTTTTTTCTTCTTCATTCAAACAACTTATTTTATTTCTTTCACTGAACAAATCGATATGAGATGGCATGAAGACTTGTCAAAGTCATTCAATTCAGGTCTCATCTCATATCTCTAACATTTACCTGAACATGACCTGTAACCTGTTATTTTTGTATTGAAAGCGAGTGGACTGTGGAGGCATTGTCCCAAGAAAAAATTCGGATTAGCATTGAAGCTTTTATGAAAACATGACAGAAAAAATATGTAGGATTTTTTTAAAATTATGATTGTCATACGTTAGCTCTGGAATTCAATATTAATTCATTCTAACAACATGCAAGAATGATGATGATGGTACAAAAGCAATTCTTATTCTTTCAACGAAACGAAAGGAAATGAACATAAAGATATTATTATTTTTTTACTCAACTCTTCAAAATCCATTTGGATTTACATATATAAGTCGTTTGACAAACTTATCCCATTTCTGTGATTATTTTTTTTGTGTAGCTTTATGTTTTTTCGTGAAAAAAAACAATGCGTATGTAATAAATAGATACTTTTGTAAAAAAAATATGCACTTAGCTTTATCCTCTTTTAAATTATTAAATGAAATGATACGATACAATTTGTAAAACAAATACTTAAAAACTAATGCAACTTTTTCCGGACATTTTGCAAGTCGCAAGTATTTACATCTGATTTTTTAACTAGCCATTTCTTATGAAATGGAAAAATACAGATAAGTTTGCTTTCCTGGCTCTGAGGATTACGTCCATTACCGTACGTACCATCTTGTTTGATCTTTAATCCTGATTGGTAGTAAGATTTTAAACATGTTGGGAGAAAATCATACATTTCTTTTTTTTGTATTCAATATCATTATCCTCTTATCCTAATATTTATGATGCATTCAACATTATTTCAGAAATAATTTTGTTAAACCTATTTATTATGCTGAACACATACATATTTGTCACATTTCATTTTTTCCTCTAATAAACGTCAAATAAATATTCAATTTACAAAGTTGTTCATTTTTCTTTTGGAAAATTGAAGGAATAACTTGTAAAAAGACACGTTTATCTATCAAGTGTACAAATTATTTTGGAAGTATTGCATAGATTTTTTCTTATAATAAATCCTTTTGTAAAAAAATGTGGAGAAAATGTTAAGCAGATAAATTACAAACAAGAGTCATTCATCATACCGTCAAAATGGGAGAGAAACTATGTATCAATAAATTGCGAAATTGTCATCATGTCATTGGCAATGTAAGATGAAAGCTATGTTAAGAAAGAAATTCCTAAGCGTGTGCTTTCGGTTATTTTTCTTGCGTACCATCATCACCATTATTCCATTCCAATATATTTACAGAGATGAGTGGGAAGAATGTGGTTTGGAATTTCATATTTGCTTTTACCTGAGAAAGTAGAAAAATGGAGAACGACAAATGCAATTTATGACAAAGTATTCTCAAAGTGCTACAAAAATTACACACTTTGTTGTCTTCTCACATTTTCTTGTAAAAAAACGAAGGAAAGTAAATGTACAGAAACCAGACATAATTCTTATTTAGAGAGGCCCGGGGTACCTTCTATAATTCAGTCATGATTTCTCACATTGCCCATTCAGTTTTAAATGTAGACGAAAATAAAATCATAGAAGGGACCCTGGGTCGCACTAAAATAGAAATATGTCTGGTTTCTGTACGACAGGCAACATTTTTTATAAAAGCTGGTTAACCACATTCGATGTAAAAACTCGTGCAAGTAAATTGAAATGAATTTGCGAAGCTTTTTGGTGTTCCATAAAATATTGGTGGATATACCTTTGTCCCAAATGTTGAAAGTCTAGTTACGATAATTTTTGTTTTTTGTTGTATGTAATCATATTGCAGCCTTCTAAAAGCAAATTATGCCATTTTCGCCTTTTTAAATGTGTAACATTTTCAACTTTAAATTAAATTATTTTCCGGTGATTTTATGTTGACATGAGAAGTTTAGTTGCAAAAAAAATTTACAATACCTTAGAAAATGGAACACCAGAAGAAGCAAAATATTTCAAAAACTTTTTCTCCTCTCAAACTTAGTAAAAGTGATGATGTAAAAAGATAATTGGTAGTTAGTATTATTATGTATGCTAATTGGTGATTTCAACTTTTTTCAACAAAAGATTTAACTTTTTTTGCAAATTTGAATACAATTTCGAATCATAATACACAAATTCAACATACAAACATAAATACAAATAAAATGTATCTTTGCACTTACCTGTTAACGAGTTTATTTCTCCTACAGATAAATTTGGTTTCGGAATCCTTCCAGAACATCATCGATGCACTCAACATAGCATTTTAATAACCAACTTTACAAAAAAGGTACACTTAAATTCACAAAAGTTAAAAGTTTTTTTTTAAACTGAAATGAAACTTTAATCCAATTTAGATCCCTTATTTATTTTGTAGCACAATTCTATTCAACTTGAATATAAATTAGCAACAGAGATATTTCTGACCAACTGGTGTCCAACAAGGTTATTGTTATACTGGAAGGAATTATATTTTTCAGGTGGGATTTTAAAGCAAGAAAAAATTCATCGAGCATTCATTTCGATATTGGCAACGATACATTTTTTATTACATATTTTCACATGGACAACATGCTATAATGCAATGTAAGCTATGTGTACATACTATATACCCTATAATCAGTACATTTTTTTATTCATTGTTGATATTAGCAGTGCTACCCTAAAATCATCATCAATACACACAACATTGTTTGTTGGATATGCTTACTGAACCTTTTATTCAAGTGAAATAGCAGAGGTGAGAGAGAAGAGGAAAAAAGAACAGGGAGCTTCATCGTCATCGTCATCAACAAGCAGTCAGAGCCGCCGAGCGAGCTAAGCAAAAACGCGACGGAAATGAGTTACATTCAACTTTTCTACTCTTGTTCACCAACCATTGATAAACATCGTGTATTTAATGAAGATCCTGTGATGATGATGACAA
Organism: Entomobrya nivalis; assembly: GCA_034695485.1. Lineage (NCBI taxonomy): Eukaryota > Metazoa > Arthropoda > Collembola > Entomobryomorpha > Entomobryidae > Entomobrya > Entomobrya nivalis. Next base: position 10,936 of record JAQFZH010004264.1, read on the forward strand.
AAAATACTTCAAAAAATCTGGATTAAATGTACAGTACAAGCACAGCAAGCTGATTGTGAGTTTCGTGCTTTTTATTGGGATGATGATGATGATGACATGATGAGCAGTACAGACTCGACTTTGTCGTCGTCACTCATTCCATCCATTCAATAAAAACGACAAAAAAAAGACGGAAGGACTACCTACCTTGCCTTCCACTCTACAAAGCTTGTTTTTAAATGTATAAGCCAAAGCCAGCAAATCAATTTAATGCACGAACTCACAATAAAAAAATCACACAAATAAGCAGTGATGCACTCTCCATGTCTATTTCGTGTCCATGTCCATATTTTATGGATATGGACATGCTAGATGGTCTGGTCTGGTGCGCTACCTGTTTCCTCTTTTTTTTCAGAGGCTCTTTGAGGCCTTTCATTAGATCAGCCAAACATTAAATCATGATGCGTGAGTACAAACGGTTTTGAATTAAAATGGAAACAAGTAGTTATGCTTTGAAAAAATAACACCCTTTTTTAGCTCGGTCGCATTTCAGAGTCATTCTTGAATGACCAGCTATTTTTCTGTAAAAAAAATGTTTGCTATTTCCTTCCGACGATCGAGCACACAAATTGTATAGAGGGCATGCATTCAGGTGATTTGTGATAGTGCGAGAGAAAAAAAAGGGACCATCTGGAAAATATTGTCCGTTACTTATTTTTCGAAGTTGTATTGTGTTTTGTGAACAAAAGCAATTCAACTTGGTAAAATAACAAACGGACAAAATTTTCCCGATGGTCCCTTTTCTCTCCCTCTATCACATATATGTAATCATGAATGAAAGTTATACCTGAACCCTGAACCTGGATGTATATTGCATGCATGGGTAAATAGTGAATATATGTAGTAAAATATAATAATGAATTACTACACTATCACTGATTTCATTCAGACAATATCAAATTCATTATAGTGCATTTATGACGTGTTGTAATATTCATGTGCATTCTATTCATCAAATTTAAAAAATAAAATCGGAAGAAAGGATTTTGAATTGGATTGAATCAATAAATATAATAGTATTGGAGAAGTAATGATACTAACTATTCAAAGGAAATGAAGGCGGCAGACGAGTAATTTGATACTTTTAAAATATCCCTTATAAATAAAATATTAAATTATGCGAGAGAAAATATATTGGAATTTTTTTAAAGAACCCAATTTTTTTATATAAATTTTTTATTGTGATTTAGCATAAAAATAGGTAATATTGTGATTTCTCATTATCCCTTTTTTAAATAAAATTAAAGGATACATGCATGCTTGCACACGCCAAAAAA
>JAQFZH010004265.1:0-12248 GCA_034695485.1 Entomobrya nivalis
GAAGATTAAAATTTAAGGAACACTCTTGCATTGCAGCTGAAAAACTTCCGCATATTATCAACGAACAAGGAAAAAATGATGTCATCACATTTCATTGACGGATTTAAAGAGATAGTGCACGTACTTTTCATATTCACATGTTAAACGATCAAATTATTTTTAAAAGCCTGAAAAAGTTTTTAAATAATGATGTAGGTTTGTGGAGTGTGAAATAAGAATGTGTCCCGTCTCATTTCCTAACAATAATAATAATGGTAATTCAGTGTGTCTCTATTTTAACATGAACCTAAATATTAATTTCCAGGAAATAAATGGCAATTTAGCTTTAAAACTTGCTTTACGTTTATCGAATTTGAAATTTTTGCATGCATACTTGAAGAGCTCATACATGCTGGATCATAACTTTTAAGAGCTCAAAAATAAAGCTTACTAAAAATCGTCAATTTAAACCTTGAATGCATGTGTGGAATGCGAGAGCTATCGTATTTTTTCTTCATAAGTCGTTATACGCTTTACGGCTTTTCCATATCAAGAAACAAAACTCCATTTTATTAATAATCTCCATGTTTTTCACTCAACAGGTCATTTTTCTCTTGGTTTGAATTGCGAATGAGCAAAGACAATAACTTACTTTTACACTGTAGTTGTGCAACGTTATATCCTCGGTAAAGGAAATACAATGCACATCATAAAAATAATAGCCTATTTTGTATTTAGGTTGACAAAGAAGTACAGCATTAATAAAACCTATTACAAATACCCCATCAATGTCAAGTTCATTTTCTTTATTCTGTATACTTAGCACTTGCAATTAGACTTGTAATTAAAATACACACAATATACACATATTGTACAATATTATATCAATATTGTAATTTTGCAATTACAATTAGTTTATTTGTGCCAGCCGTAAAAACTCAAAATGCTTCACTTCAGCTTTAGTCATTCGTACGACATCGACACCGTCTAACATCCATTCTAAAATATTACACGTCATCTATTTTAAAGTTTTTCATCGCCTAACTTTTAATTATAATAGACATTTTAAAACTTTGGAAAAAAATGAGTTCGTTTTCTGAAGAAGAACCCCGATTCTCTGCTGGGGCCTTCCCAAACGAAAATGGGGAGCATGATGAGAGGCAGCTAATCATTGACGAAAACGAGTTGGCCGTTTTTAACCAAGCTACGTCTGGCCTTAAAATAAAGCAACTTGTCAAAGACATCACAAGACGGTACCAAAGGAACTTTCTAATTGCCATAGCAACGGTAAGCGTTTTCTTATGTAGCCTGTTGTGTAAAAAAGTTGGCTCACTAGTATTCGTTGGCAATTAAATAATGTGTTTACTTCCATTAACAGGCGATTCCATCTGTCAAGTTCGTACTGGCATGTGTTTGTCTTTTCATTATGATTATGGACGATACTGTTGGCCGTGAACTGAACCATCCAGCTAAAAATCATCAATTGCAAAGAGGTGCGTAGTAAATTAGACATATTTTTTATTTGCGTAAACTCCATAAGAATTTATCACAAGCTTAACTTAACATATTTCTTTTGAAGGTGAGATGATTTTTCTTTACACCATCGCAACTATACCTATCACGGCCATTTGTGTGGGACTGGGTATCAGCACATTTATTACATACCCAACTGTAAGCACAATTTAGTTTTATATTTCATTTTTATGCTTATACATATTATTCAATTGATTTAAAAAATATAATTGTAGCAACATTTGATTTTTTTGCTGTGTATATTTCACAGGTGACGGATGGTTCAATTATGGGATACATTGGTTTTAGAGCTGTGCTCCTTGCCGTAGAACTTGTTTCGGTGCTTTCGTATCTGACTCTTGCCTCACTTTCTTACACGCTCTTTGAACATCTTGCGGTTCAGTCCTTAATGATGACGGAGGTTTACAGCCTCATCCTGCTTAAAATGTGTTCCACAAGACAGATAGACTTTGATCCGTTAAAGGAACCTTTATGCGTGGAACTGGATACGATTAAAACAAATATTAGGCAACGTGACCTTAGACCCGTTCCGAAGATCCGCGGACTTCCTCCGTTATCTGATATGGAAACTTGTTGATCATTTTTTTATTGTATTAGTTTATTTTAAAAGGAAGAACAAATATTGTTCCTTTCTCAGACATACACTGTGAACAATGTGTATTGTAATATTGTGTAAGACAAATACAAAATAAAAGGCATTCGTTTCCATGAAGCGTACTAAATAAATATGGCTGTTCTGATTGAAAAGGGATAATCCATCTACATCTCGGGCAAAATTGAACTTAACTTTTATTTGCTTTTGACAAAAAACCATTTGGAAATATTTTGTAAATAGGCCTCTTACCTAGAATCAAATATAAGCCATTCATTCAGACTTCCAAATATTTATTTTTCATATGCTTCCATCCTATTCCTTAAAACAAATAAAATATGATGATGTAAGCTCTAAGCACACATTGTACATTTTGTTTGCATCAGTTTTGTAATTCATTTTTTCCACATCTTACTATATTGTATATATTTATATACTTCTTAAGGAGGCCCGTCATACAATGCCAGGCTTGTAGATAGTCAGGTAATATATCTGGGAGCTTCGACAGAGCTATTTGCTAATTAGAATGAACTAATTACCGTCGTCGCTGACTCACGAATATGTCGATCCTACTCTTTATGCTGCCACAGTAGTCTCGCTTTCATTTTCCGGGCATTGCATATCTTAAAAGCAACTTAAAAGCATGTGATGACAATAAATACAGTATTTGGAAATTAGTAATATTTTCGCGATTTGCTTGCATATTATGCTGTTTTGATTGTTTGCTTGCGTTGACCTGCCTTAGCTATAGTGAGCCATACACATACAGATACACAAAGATTCGATTTTATTTGCAAGAGTGTGATCTCAGAACGTTCACAAGAAATGAAAACCTCGCCTGAGAAATAAATATTGTATGTGTAATGTAAAATGGAAGAGATGAGAATCCGACAAGAATAATAATCGTAGCATCATAATCAAATGCTCTAAAGTAATATTGTTCCGTACATTAAAAGCGAGGTAAAAAAGAGTGCATTCATGAATGCGAATAGGTACTAATAAGTGGTTATTTAGTGCAAAGACCATGGTATTTTCTAGAACACTCCTCTTTATAGTATAAGAGCTGGCTGGCCTTATTGAGTAAATGAACATGATACAACAGTGAAGGTCGACTACATAGAAACTAAATTGAAGAAAGTGGAAAAAGTCATCTTTAAGTATGCTCATAATCATGCCAGACGATTGGATAAAAAAAAGTAGAGAGAACTTTCACTTTTTCAAGTACTTTGTAGACTATATGAAATCATTTTAATTCATTTCCTGTTACTATTACTACTGCAGCAGCCGTTGTAGTAAAAAACAGCATCGTCGTTATTAATACATATTATAAAAGTAAACGACCATGACCAATATGAGTTCTTTTGTTAAACTTAACTCACAACCAGCCAGAGAGCAATCCTCTATTATTCTAATCGCGTTTCTTACTCATCTCATTTTTTTATTGCCCTTACATTCGCTCTCTTGACAAGAAAAAAAATGTTGAGTGAACGGAAACCTTAAAAGGGACGGTTTGCCAAACAATAAAATTTATGAAGAATATTAACACATAAATTTTTATCATTTGCACATCCAATGTTAAATATACATTACATAAATATACAGATTTAATTTAAATATGATTGCTTAATTGTTAGTACATTAAAATACTTATTTCTGTATTCTTCAAAATTATCTGTATTTCATCTACCATATTTATCCTTCAAAAACCCTCAAAGATTCTTACTTCAAAGTAGGCAATTTTTTTTTATCTAATTTTGAATTGAATTTGTAAATCTTTTTGAATTATTTAATCCGAAAATTTTGTAGTCCATTAATTCGTCAGTTTTATTTCTTTATATGTGGATTTATATATATGTATGTCTTCAGTTTGCAAGCATATTTCCATTCTATCCGAAATCGTGTAATTTAATTTAATATTTTGAATAAAGTCGCAACTCGCAAGTTCTTTAAATCCTGATTATCAGGACAATTTTTATAATGACGTTTGTATTCTCCGTACATCGTAACATTTTACGTTTTCCTATTACCTTTTTACGTGTTCATCCAAACCAAACAACAAAATGCTGAGTGATATGATCCAAGCACTTTAAAAAAGAAGGAAACATAAGAAAAAGAAAGAAATTATATCAGTTTCAGACGACCGTGTTGATCATATCATCTTGATGTAGTTTGATGTTATTGTTACCACACAATGTCAAGTCTGCACGCATATTCTTTAATATTACAACCATAAAGAGCCGGCCACAAACAAACTACAACAACGGTAAAATGATCATAGCTTGCATCTTTTCTGTGACCTTAACATTTATACTAGCGACTTGTTCAACTTTTGAATATAAAAAACCTATAATAATAATAATAGTATCATGAAATAGGTTTATCGTGTGACAGAGGGGATGGCGGAGGAGGAGGGGGTTGTGGAAAAAAATTCTAGTCTTTGCCATCAGCAACGGCAACGGTTCAAATGGAATGTGGACCTTAAAAACATTGTGCAAAAGTATTGTGTATATATCTTGCATACTATTTTGTACATTTATATTTGCATGAGAATGTGTGCGTTGTAGTAATTGTAAATGAAAAGGAGAGAGAGAGTATATTACATTACATTTTGGGGTATACATGTATACTCCTCCCATTTCTCCACATAAATATTACCGGGTTGCAGTGAAGTAGAAGAGGTTGGCCATTTCATGGAAATAATAACGGGGTAGAAACACACTCCAACTTCCTTTTACACAAGCCCCTATAATAAAAATTAAGGGAACCGGATTCAACTGTAATAATGGTTGCCATGATGGGACCACAATAAAGGACAATATCTCTGCTAACAAAAGGCATTTCCTATTTTCTTTCTCCTCTTCGGCAAGGCAAGCAGCCTTTACGTTTGTATTTCAAAAAAAACTAATCTTGATTTTACAACAACATTTCATGAGCCCACTACTCCAATCTAAATACATTATACATACATAAAAAAAACTTTCTATGGAATTATAGAGATTTTTTTTCCAAAATAGTACAAGACGAAAGCATGAATGCATTCGCACACACACGAACGAACGACATTGAATAATATCAATGTAGTCACATTCACATTTTTACAATTGTTCTTTTCCTCCATGTTACCCTAAACCAAAGAGGGAGAATAAAAGCAATTGTGTTTAATGTTCATGAATTAACTTTTTTGTAAACAATGCAGTTATACTAACACTCATGCATATTCTTTTCTTTTGCCCTTTTTTACGGGATTGTTCCTGTTCTTGTAAAATACAGTTACTGTAAAGTGTACAGTGTACACCATGGCTCCACGACACAATACCCGGAAAAATAGGAATGGAATTGTGCATTTGAGTATTCTTTCTTTGTTTTTTTTTGTTTTGTGTCCATGTCTATGCCCTTTGTTTTATACTTTGTCAGCGCAGCGTGGTCGTTGTACGTGTCTTATCGTTTTTATACATTCCCATTTGAATGGTATTTTGCATCCGGTCGCAACTAAGGCAATATTGTAAAACTATATTTGCACACGTATATTTTTAATATATATGTATTTAATATTATGTTTCATATATGAAACAACCAGAGGAAGATTCCAGAGAGAGGAGAACACTAAACAGCCGCTATTCTAAATTATGTACCATAAATAACCCCGACTGATGGTGTCTTGATAAGAAACACAAGTGTTTTTGAAAACACCCATACAAAACAATCTTTACTACTTATTGTCTTCGTTCATAAGAAAAAAATAAACATTTCATATATTTGCGTTACACAGATTCCTATAAAATGAAGAAGAAGAAAAAAAATTGCCGGATGCTATGAACAAAATGAAGGAAACATTTTTAATAATTTTTAGATTTTGAATAGCAATGATTATGAGGATCACGTCACATCAAGTGATGCTTTTATGCAAAAAAAAGAATACATAACACGCTTTAATTGAGACCGGAATCAGAGTTTTATTTTAAACGCTTTTATATTTTATCTGATCATTAATTTATTTTATTTAAGGACACATAAAAGAACTTCTCTACCCTATTTAAAAAGTACAACACCGATATCCGTAGTCATCCAGTTAGGTATTTAACTTTCACTATAAGTATTTTCAAAGGACAAGTTTAGATTTAAATAAATTGCGTATTTTAAACATTATAGCTTGTACTTTTTGTACTGTGATGATAATGTAAATTCTCTCGCGAGAGGAGTGTTAACTATTCCTCTTATTTTTTGGAGTAAAAAGAATCCTCAAGAAAAAAAACTGCGTAAAGCCAACCTACATATTATTCCTCATATTTTATGAAATTCATAAAAAATTTACTTGCACACCAGCATACTACCACATACACACATGAGCTTTCCGGTGGTGACTTCAAGCAAGCTTCACAAAGTCTCAACGGCAAAAAACCCTCCGTACACTCTTCTCACTTCTCCCTTTTGATATGGTTCCATTGAAACTGCTAAGTATTCTGTTGTCCTGTCTGTTATTAGTCATTCACTTTTATGTGCATTGCATAACTTACTTCACACACACATCACACATTCTTTTTTTGTGGTTTTATACTCGAAGAAAGCGAAAAAAGAAGAAGATGATGCTCATTCATGACGCCTTATACTCATAGAAAAAGATCAGTTCACTCACAGTCAAAGTGAGTTCAGTCTTACCACCACCCGCACCCCAGTAGTCCCTGTAATGGAATCCTCACTTGCTAATGTAATGTAAGAAAAAAAGAAGAAAGAAAAGTAGGCGATCCACACCACAAATATTCATATTTTGCACGTATTCCACCACCATCACAACTTCTTCCGGCAGACTCTAAATACCTCATAAAGACAAAAAAATACTACTATTTCTACCAGTTATATTGTAGTACGTAGTCCTCCGTCCTGTTTTATCTTCTGTACATGTTCAAGCCATCATCATGAATAAGTACTAATAATATGGGAAGGGGACAGCTCCACTTATTCTCTCAAAAATAAAAAAGTCGACGTCCTCTTTTTTACATTCATAGTTCACAAAATATACTTACTTTACTTTTTCTTTTCGCAATACAACCACCAGTCTTTCAAAAAAAACAAAGATATGTCGCCTTGTACAAAAGGCAGATGAGGCAGGTAGGTATGTAGTATAGAAAATGGTGCAGTATCATCTTAGCAGTATTTCAAAGATGAAACGAATATATATCATTTCATTTAAGCCTCCTCTTTACTCATAACCACTTCATCTTCCCATTTATATATACACAGTCATTTTGCATTGTCAAGTGCGTAGTAAAAAAATATAAAGTGTTATTTGTAAATGAATAGAATCGAATCACTACACACTACTCACTAGAGATACTTTCATTCATTCAGACAAGTACATGCGAACAATTTTTTTCCCTCTTTATAAACGTGAGTAATTTCTTAAAATTGCTTATATTACAAACTGCTGCTACTATACTGCTGCTTTTAATAAAAGGAGAAAAAATTACCATGTACAATTCAAAATACTTTTCCTACTATGCATACATATATATATGTTATACCGGCTTTTTATTCTCCTTATTCTATTGTTTTGCTTGGTGTTTATCTTTTGTTATAAATACTTTGCGCTGCATATAAATTTGTGCATTTACATAATATCGGCTATCTCAGAAAACTTATTACTACACTTGAGCCTTTCACTAGTGTACTCTGCTCTGCCGTAGTAATTCCAGTGGAGGAAGAAAAAAAAAAGTGAGAGAGATTTTCTCTGGCTTTGAGTGCCGTGTTTTTTGGAATTAAGAAGGATAGTCATAAATAAACAGGGATAACAAGGGTATAGACATGCTTGGCCTAAGAAGTAAAATGAGTTCCTACCTATTATTCTCTTCCCCTTCTGCTTTCCATACATTTTCACCGTCTTTTCTTCTAAGAAATAAGTAAGTACTCTGTATATCTTTTTTGCTTCTTTTTTTTAGGAGGAGGGATATGAGGCTGTAATAATGTGTGTAATAATGTTCAATGTTGAACAATATGATTTTTTAACAAGTCCCGTCTTCTTCCTCTCTGCATATTAACAACTTGAAGGATTTCCTTTTTGCTTCTATTTTTCTTTTTAAAAGAGAGACTTACTCTTTGCGCCTTTTGTCTTTTTTTATTCTAGTTTTTTTACGACTTGAAACTATGACTAAGGACAAGGATGATGATAATGGTGAGAGAGAGAGAGAGGACAGAGGAATATATGCACATTTATAGCACTTTCGGAGGATTTGTTTTAAGCTCTATTTTAGGATCAAGGAGGAAGTCTTCACTATACACATCACTTTGTTAACTGTAAGTCTCTGGATTAAATGGGTTCGTTGAGGAAGTTATATTTAATAAGAAATTATCAGTTACGCAGGCAGGCACAAGATATGCCTACATACCAGATTTAAGTATAATACTTAATATAACATGTTACCTTTCCACAAAAAAATCTTATGTTTTATGACACTTTTACATTTACAACTTAAACTTTTTATAAGGATTGATATGGTTAGGAAGGAATGAGCTAGATTTCCTGTTAACTTGTGCATCTAATTAAAAGTTATAGTAATGGCGTCTTTATATCATCATCAAAATCATCTGTCCTTTTCCTTATCCACATTTTACTCGACAAGGTAAAAAAGTGGATGGCTTTGTTGAGCTAAAACTTTTTTGAAGGATGTATGTTGGAGTAAGCTTAGTAATGTATGTATGTATGTATGTAAGTTGAGAAAGGACGTTCACCGCCTCAGCGTCGTCGTCGTCTCATCATCAGAATTATGCGTGCCGTTAAATAGGTCAACAGCAAAAAGCATAATCTTCTTCACCACAACTTGTTATGTTACGTAAGTAAGAGATAAACCTTTTAAGTAAGTGTGTATTATGATGTTATACAATGATTATGTTGGAAAATTGGGTCACTTGGTGAAAACGAAAGTTGAAGACAAATAAATCATTGTACTTCCATTATGCTTAATAGCAAAAAAAGAAGGTAAATTGGTTGGCTTGACGAGACAAGTTTGTTTTGTGGGTATGAGTGCATTGCATCGTGTGGTGAGATTCACTTTTTCTGTTTTGTATACTGTATAGTCTGTATCTGGCACGTATCCTTTACCGTATCATCATTATTGCACACCGTTTTCAAATATTTAACAAGTGATGCTCCTCCTCTGCTTCTCTGTAATTTTTTTTGCAAGACTTGCTTCTAAAAACTAAACTAGCATTCCAGTCAGTTTAAAAGGGTTACTGTTACTGCTACATCTCCCATGCATATTTGATGTGTGGAGGCCAACAATATAGCTCACTTTATTTTCTTTTATCGTCCTTCCGCGATTATCAGCATTATTATTAGATGATTTTTTTGTTAGGTAAAAAGGATAAAATACTACTAGCTTTTTACTCTCTGCTTCTTGCTGTGTAGCTTTGGTTTCCACTGCACTATTTTCCGCATGTACTCACAAACTCATCAGTACACTTTGTTTCTTCAAGCAAAGAGGTCATTTTCTTTTGCATAAATTTATGAGAGATTCTCTTTTTTTGTGTGTGTGAGGGAGGGAGGGAGGAAGTTAGCCATTGTAAGTAATACGAATATCATATCAACTACTACAACTTCATGGTTTAATATGATAACTTAAAGAGAAATTATTATGAAGTATGCTTGTTTTTTCTTCTTCTTCTTCTTCATTTTCCACTATACTGCTTTACCTTCTTATATGGATATTGTATTGTATGTATGCGTGTATTTCATGCATAAAATAAGAAATGGGACAAACAAGACAAAAAGTGTAGTGTTCACGAGGGATGCTGTAAAATGGGGAGGCGAGGGACTAGTACCGTCATATTCCTCGTTACTTAGTGTCAGCTTAAACTAATAGTAAGAGAAAACCTTTTTCAACTTACTTATGAACTGTTCTACATTCTCAGTGGCGAAAAGGGAGAATAGTATGTTATCATTCTTGTATGTACTTTTTTGCCATGTTGAATGTGTATGTGCCTTAAAATGGGACATGATATGGTAGTTAAGTTACAAATACAGAGAAGAAGTGTTACAGTTAAATAGACTATACAAGTGGAAGTTTGAAGAATATCTCTTCTTCAAGAAATATATATATTGCAGTTTATTACAAAGGGTTGGTGGTGCATTGTGAATGAATGCGTAGATATTTATTATTATTTGTACTAGTATTTCACGTTATTCCCTTTGTGTGGATGGATAGTTTGTATACACTTTTAGATTGGTACTAGTTATTATTGTGCTTTTGATACTGGTACTACCGCTGTGAGCCGCATATACAAAATATATAATGCATAAGCCAAAAATTCTTTGAGTAAGTTAACAGAATAGGTATATTATTAATACAAGTGTGGTATGAATGTGTACTTGACATCCACACAGACACACATACACACATACGCTTTTTCTATGCACACAACATATACATATGTGAGAAACATGAGAGAGTGGAAAAGAAAACTGGCAAGTGATTGAGTGCCCATTTTGTTGGCTGTGAAAGTTAAGCCAGCTATAAAATTCAACAAGAACACCATGAATAGCGGGTTAAACGACTGAATTTGATTTACTTTTTTAGCGAGAGAGCGACCAACTAAAACCAAAAAGCTCAACAAGGCAAAAGGAGACAGTGGAGAAATCTTCTTCCTCTCGCTCTCCTTCTACTTGTTCTTCTAAAATGTGAAAATATGCAATATAAATAGTGAAATCTATACTAGTACAAAAAATAGAGGCTTTAACTCTATTTTTTCTTCTGGTAGTGGATGTATGCTTATTCCGCAAAGAAAATTTTCAGTGGGTACAAATGCTAACAAAGCAAGACTGTCAGAAGACGTAGAATACCACTTACCAAACACATACGACGGCTGTATAGTATTACTTACGGCAAATTGCTACAGAGCAATAAGCAAAGTGAACAAGAGGAAGATGAGGAGAAGAATATCGTTGAGCTTGCCTCTGACTTGACTTAAGCTTACCTTATTTTCCTCTCTGCTTATTTCTTTCTCTCTCTCTTCCCCTCTCTCTCTCTCTCTCTCTGCGCCCGGTCTCCTCTTCATCTATTTCTTGGAATGACCCTTAAAAAGACTAGAGTCGTGAAGAGCTTAAGGCCATTTATACAGGGGAGTAAGAGATTGAATTACAGCATTGAATGAGTTTTCAACTCTTTCCACATCTATTCTATTCTCAACTTCTTTTCCTCAATGGCTCCTTGTCTGAAAAAAATTGTAACTACTATACTAATGCCACTATAAGCATAGCAAAGACCATGTTTTTCAAGTGGGAAATGGAATTGAATCAGCTCTTTGTTTGAAATGAGGCAACGTGTTATGCAACAAAGCTTTTATGTTTATTTTCCCTCTCTCCCACTCACTACAAAATCATTCAAGATAAAAAAATGTTTTTGTATGAAAAAAATCACATTAAAAGAAAGGAAAGAAAAAAAACAAATACATTTATGGACGTTTTTTTGTTACAAATAATATATTAAAGCCTGTCCAATAAAGGTCCGGAAAAAGTTAAAAGTTAATTTGCTAAAAGGTCATATAACTTATGGGTTAAAGTAAAGCATATTTTAAAACTATGATTTTTATAGTACTGGAAAAATATGACTTTGATCTGATAAACACTTAGAACACTGAAATTAAAGAGCGTTTAGAAATCCAAAATTTCAACCAGTATTCCTGTTTTTAAAAACCCCGATTTACCATCCTGCCGATGTATTCCTATGTGATATTGAATTTCCATATTTTCTAATGTGTTCCAGATAGCCCAATTCTTCAGCTTTCAGAAAAGCCAATCACATTTAAATTTCATTTTCAAACTTTTAGTTTATGCAATTTTTCAAAAATGGCAATTTTCGAATTTTTATTTTCAAGCAATTTTTTTTTGAGAGAATATGGGTCATCAAATGTTCGGCTTTGCGAAAGCTGTGTTTTGCAATTGTGAGTTGTGACTTTTGTACGCTATGAAAGCCCTGAGTTTGAGCTTTTAAAAAGGGCAATTTGGTTGCAAAAGTTTGGATACTTTAAGGGTGATATGCACAGAAACTAAAAGTTACTCTTAAATGCGGTCGAAAAGCTATCAAGAAGTAAACTTGTTCACGCTTCCAAACAGGAGACGAAATTTTTAAGTGTTTTGATATTTCCTAATTTGTTG
>JAQFZH010004266.1:0-12245 GCA_034695485.1 Entomobrya nivalis
TGTAATCACTGTCCCGTTCAACAACATAAACCCATATTGAGACTATTTCTCAATACGGTTATACCAAAGCATTTTATGCCCAGTAAATTGGTATACTCTGAATACTTATCATCATCGTCATTATATATTTCGCTGAAGACAACATAATCATCAATTCCAATCTACTTGCTACCGTCAGACCTAAAGAAGCTGACTCTCATGAAATATAATTCTTAAATGAAAACTCAAATTAATTGTTCTAATTCTGTTTTCCTGTTAGCCTTTACCAGCCTTGCCATTATTATCAAAAAAAGGATCAACCACCAACAATATTAGAATCCACTTGCAAATTCATCCTCACCGTCCCAGCAGCTATACCATCAAAATTTTGAACGACTGGAAATTATTAAACCCTCGTTTTACACCTGTATTTTATGCCGCCTACCAGTTTCATCTTTATCTTCAAAATCATCCCAGCCTCTTTTTATAAACTTACAAGTACAGCCAACCTGACAATCTACATCATCATTAGAAGCCAGCCATCTCAACAAAAAAAATCTACTGTACAACTTTGTTCTCATCTACTATCATATCATGATTGACTATACAACTTTTTTTTTAATCCCTTATAAATGTATTATACTGTGTAAAAATTACTACCTAGTGAAATAGTGGACAATGTGGACATTGTCGTTCATTCGTATGCGGGATGTTGTATAAACCCGCATTATGAACTTTTAAATATCCAGACTGTCAAGGTCATGATTGTCGTCACGAATTCATCTTTGTATTTCAATTTTTGCACATGCACACGACGTGCATATTATGTTCTCTAAACCTCTTTTTACCATGTAAATGACCAGTGCAACGTAGTATCTAAGAACAAGTTTTTATTCCCTTTTTCTCATCGTTTCATGCTATAATACTGAATGTAAATGTATTTCACATTGTCTGTCCTTCTTCTGCTGCAGTCTAATAAACAGCACATTTTCGTTCTAAAATCTCCCACAAAATCCTCCTTTTTATGCATTGCATTTTATTCAACATAAACGCATCATCATCATAAAACTACCTAACTATCCATAATCACAATTACTTAATTATAACGCCATATTACTTTACATTCCAGAATTATTTACTGATGAATAAACTTGAGAAAATAATACTTTGTTGGCGGAAGTGATGTCGTGATGCTTTTCTAGATCCAAATAGTCTTTTAGTCCGCATTTTACAATCCAATTTAGTTAACTATCAGTTCTGGGACAAGCTGTAGTATTTTTTCGCAATATCATGACTTTAACCACAAACTTATAAGTGGTTCTTTTCCTGTACAGGATAATTCCACATATTTAAACTCGTTTATTTATTTCAGTAGCGACATTTTTCTTTGTGTCAGCACAATCAAATTCGAATTCTGTTTATTGAAAGCTGTAATACATTTTAGCTACTATTTGTAAACTTGCGTGTAAAACAAAATTGTGTACAAAACTTATTTCGCTTAAAGAGGGCTAACCTAGAAAAACGGAAATAAGGAAAATTGCAAACTCTTTATAAATTACGAATATTATTGGGGACTTTTGAATAATTACACTAAAATGGCAACATTGTTGTTTTGTTAGGATTTCAAATCAAATTTTACATTGTCAGTAGAAGGAAACAAATTCACATATTTCAATGCAATTAAATAATAGCACTCTTTTTTCAAGATTGCAGATTTCTCACTTAACCTTATGGTTAATAAAGGGTTGTGTTTGGAAGATTGTGAACATGATTATCTGACCCATCATGTCCGATTTCCAATTATACTAAAACATTGGCAAACAGGAAATTCAGTAGAACATTCTACACTTGGTATTTTATCCCAAGTCTATTTGTTCTGTTTCATGCCATTAAACAATATAGACATGATATATACTGGCATTGAACAATAAATTGCACGGGATAAATATATGAAATATAAAAACTAGGTCAGTGCTTAGTTTATTTCAAGGTACCAAAAATTGCACGGAATAAAAAAAATTACTTTTTGACGGATTTTAACCATAGAAAAACGCCAACAAACACTACGTATATTACACACAAATGTTTTATTCTTTCTATAGCATGGTCGTTAATCTTTGATGCCTCATTTTTTTGCTATTTATAAAAGCTCAAAATGATCTCCTCACTTTGGTTTCGTGCAATAGAACTTAATCAGCAAATGCAAGACTCTTTGTTCCTCTACCAGTTTCCAATACGCTTGAATTGCTTAACAAAAAGTGTTGAAGGAAACCCAGTAAAACAGGTCACATTAATTCCATGGTTTCTAATAATATTTGTAGTGCTTCCCTGGACAGGTGGTATCAGCAGTATAATAGTGTTAACATTTTGGCTGACCGGACATTACCAAAAACTTAACATTCTCCAAATATTTATTATTGTTGTTCAACTACTTTTCACAATTTCTATACTCTGGGCTATTTTAATCTTAAGACAAAACGCTAAATCTTGGTACCAAGTAACAAACATATTAGTTCTAGTCGATTCCAAAAAACGTGGAACACGAAATAGTAAAGATAATTGGTCGTGGAAGCATATTACTAAGCTTTTAATAATTAAAGATGGAAAAACGAACTATTTTGGAGTATTGCTAATTTTAATACCTTTAGGACTCACTGTGGCGTATTTTACAGTGATTCCAATTGTATTTCTTTTGCAACTTGATGCACCTTTTCATTTATTTCAAATTTTGTTCGATAGTTCTAACACAGTTTTTAATCTCCTGATAGAGTTCATTAGGACACTGATTGGTACACTTTCTTGTGCTGAAGGTCTAACTGTTATGCGTGTTTGCATGGTAAACTGGTTTATTTTGCTAAGGCATTTATACATTAACTTGAAACATAGTAAAAGTAAAGTGGTGTCAGAGAAAGCTATACGGGAATATCAGTCTTTGAGAATACTTGTGTTACAAATTCACCAATCTTTAGGTATATTTTTACCCATCTTAATGTCTTTACTTTATATTATCTTGGTGTTCTTGTTCTCAGTATCGGCATTGGGTTTTGATGTAATATCTTGGTATTTTTATTTTGGGATTGCATGGGTTGTTATTTTATCATTTATTTTACTGTTGTTAGCTTGGTATTTGGCTGTTGACATGAACGAATTTGGTAACAGAGCAAAAAGAAAATGGTCCAAGGAGGATACAGTTGAAAATATTTATTTGAAGAAAATGGCCAAATCTATTAAACCATTTTCATTGGATTATACATCGGGAAGTAAAATAGACAAGGAAGCTAAATCACAATTTTGGTTTAGATTGTTGACGGATTTTATGAGTTTGACTTTGGTTCTAAAGGGGTATTCCATCGTGTGATTTGATTTTATTCGCCGTAGTAGTGCTGTTTTGGCTTTTAAATTTCTGAAACCTTCATGTATTATTAATTGCTGCAGTACTGCATTTTCAGTGAGTTCTTCGCTCAAAGTCTGCGCTTGTCGCGAAAACATCAAAGGTTACTCGCTACAAAAATTAGATAACAACAGGACATGACAGATTGCTGAGGGTCATCTTTATTATTATTATTAGTTTAAATTTTGTTAGACGGGAACGAGAAAAAATTCAATGAATCCGAATATTTAGTTATATTTTAATTTCGATTTTTTGGTGGACTCAATTTTATACATGCAGGTAAGTCATATCCATGCAATTCTCACAATTTAATTAAAATTATTGGAATCAGTACTGTCTTTGTACAAAAATAATTAAAAAGAATTGCGATTAAAATTATGTAATATTAATATATTACTCGAAAAGCAATCGTATAGCTCTTTATACAGGATACAATTTCCGTACAAAATAATAAACCTTCATTCGAAACAGCCTAAAATTAACTTTCTATGACTAACCGTTACCTAATATAACACTGAGTTATATCGTCGTCGATTTCTAAACTGAAGTATTTATAAACAAATTCCAATTTAAAAAAAATAAAACGACGAGACCCACTCATTTCAAATTTGTTTATAATAATTTTTCTTAATAATTGATATATAAACCAGGAAGTATATTGCTTCCGTATACATAGAAACATTCTGAAAACTAAAGTATTGCTTTTAATTTGTGTAGGCCTTGAATATTTTTATTTATTTCTAAAAAAAAAATTTTTGATGAAATGTTTACTTTGCAAGTACCATGATCAACCCGTTATCGTTCCATTTCCGGTAGAGAAAAGTTTAGTTTTCTGTAAGAAACAAATATATTTACCAGTCACAAACGACTGAGAGGTAGGAAAGAAGTTTTTATTTGCCACGAATACTAAAAGATTTCTATAACAAAATCTTAAAGTATATTTTTACCTAACATCGTTTAGATTAACTAGTAAAACTTAAATTATATATTCCTTATAAGGGTTCCAAGTTTATTTCTCTATCATGTCACTAACTTCAGCTGTTTTCCAGGTTCACTCATATTTTCAGCCTTTTGTACCTCCTCCATACCACTTTGACGTTCAGCTTAAACAATTAGTGAAGAGTCCACTGTACAACAAATTACCGTACAAGTGCTTTAGACTCTTCTACCAGTTTATCTATTTTTTCTTTTTGCTTTTTTTAAAGTTTCGCGTTGCATTATTACTCGTTCAATGGAAAACATACACAGTTTATCATGTCGAGGAAGCTATTGTTTATTGTTTTCTATTATGCTTGATGTTTATGTATATTACTGTTATAATAATGCTACAGATATACTGTGCTGATTTAATATATTGGGCAAATCAGAGCTGTCGGCTTGGCTTAGTTCTTAAAAAAGTTCCAATCGCATAACGTTCTACGGGGTCATCTGTATTGGGCAACTGTTCGGTGAACCGGATACTCGTTTATGGAGTTTTTATTTGTATGATTTTATTAGTTTTATCTGTATCATTAGGCCCATTTGTCTTTTCGTATTGTCCATTACAGCTCATCATTAATTCAAATTTATATACGAAAATAATTGAAGGCGTTTTGTATTCGGGGGCAGCCCTAATTGGGGCATTCGGTGTATTATCTGTTTTACTTGTTGGTGCACTTTTTATTGAAAATATTACTTGTTGCACAAATACGATTTATTTAATTGGCAAAACAGGTGCCATATTTAGTGAAAACCGTACGTTTCGAAAATGCTACAAACGGTTTAGAAAAGTTCAAATTATGTTCAACATTGGAAATGACATTTATTTTTACTTTGATATTGTATTTGTGTTTATGGGAGTTTTGGTTGCATCCTGTTGCGCCTACATGACAGCAAAACTGTATGGAAAAATTCTGGTTCTAGTTTATATCATGATGCCAGCACTTACGTTGGCTTGTTTTGGTTTTGCGTTACTAATGTCAAAACTAGCTAATATTCCGTACGAAAATTCAATTAGATTTGTAGCATTTTGGTCTCAACATGTTCAAAAAAGAGAGTTTAGGAAATGTTTAGGAGCATGTAAGCACTTTGGAATTAATTTAGGGCCTTATGGAACGGGCATTTCTATGACTGGTCTAGTAATAAGTGATGACATAGTGCAAAATGCACTAACGATGATTTTGTTGGACTGGTATTGAAATAACTCGTTTTGCCCAAAGTGGTAAATAATTATGCACAAGTTGATCATTTCTTAATTCAAATATCCTTGTAAAAAATATTTATCATATACTCATTATACGTTTGGAACATTATTTTATCAGCATTTGACCTCCAATATTCAGCAAATATCCCTGTTTAGTCCTTAATCACCAACACCCAATATTTAATTTGTCCATAGGACTAAAATCCACAAAAAATTTAACTGCTCGACAACTGACCGAAAATGCTTAACGCACGCAAAATATATTGTCCCGTTTCACCAACGAACTACAAAAATGGATATATTTTAATGGTAGGAAATGGATTCTGTAGAAAACTTTGCGTTAAGTAACAAGCACGTAAATTATTCGTACCTAAATTACTAAATAAAAAATACATGAGAAGATTGAGAAAATCAATGTTACTAAAATCCTTACTTTCGTAAATTTAGGGCAGATTTGTTGTATGAACTATTATGGAATTTTTTCGACCATTTTTAGCGCATTATTTATTCCGACTGAAATTTAATACTAAATTTATAATATAATAACCTTCATGGCTAAGACGTTTCCACTAATAAATTTTAAGTGATGATATGTGGTGGCTAATTCATAAGCACGCTGCTGACTTTAATAGTCGTGCTATGAGTCACGTGTGCAAAACAATGCGTTGTTATCCATGCTATGAATTATTCGAGGTAGATTATATTGAACTTTTATATTTATTTACTCCAAATCTATTGTAAAATTTTCCCAGTATCTTTATGACAACTAACATTTGCACCCAAAAATGTTACGTTAATTGTCAATAATTTGGTAAATATTTAATTTAATTACCCGTAATATTTATCAAAGAAAATTGTACAAATATAAACACCAAAATTGTAAAAAAGGGTGACATAAAAGTGTTCTAAATCGAACAAGTCTAACGAAATTTATTCTAATTGAGATGTTCTAAAACGAAGAAATCTAAACGCGAATTATTCTAAAACATTGTATTCTAAAAATGATCGAAATTGTCTAAAAGAGAAATATTTTTAAAAAAATGTTAGATGGACTAGTGGTCAAGCAAGAAGAACATGTAGCTAGAATTAACAAAGGGCCCATTTTGGAATTAGTGAAGTTTGATTCAGTTAGTGTAAGTACTATTCAAGTGCCGGGTTGTTTGGTGTGGTTAGGTTAAAAACTGATACAAGTGTTGACTACGATTTCTTGAGTTTGTTTCGATATGTTAGACTCGGTTAATTAAAATATGCTCTTTGTATTGCAATATGGATTGACAAACTTATGAATCATGATTAGTTATCACTTTATTACAGTCAATTATAACTTGTTGGTAAATATACTTTTGACTTGTAAAAATAATATGAATTAATGTATAAAAACATTTTTTAGAACTACTCTATTTAGAACATTTGGCACGATTTCGTTAGACTAATTCTTTTAAAACTTATGTATTTAGTGTAAAAAACTCAGAGAGATATAATTATTATCTCGATTTGATGAATGAAATGCCACTACCAGCGAAATATTTGATCTTTGAGTTGACTCTTGACAAAATAATTCTTTTTGCTCAAGCTATATTAAATGTCAACTTCATTTTTTATGATAAATATAAACACGAGTTAATGAGCGATGAACATTGTATATTGTGTAATGATACGGAAAAAGAAGATATGTGTCACGTACTTTTAAAATGGGCTTACAGTCAAGGTTGGGCACGTGTGCTTATTCAGGAAAACAAATTAAAACCTAATAATAAAGGATATTTTTACTACAATACTCAAATGCGAGTCTAAAGAAATCTCAATTAAAACATTTCACGTTATTGTTAACTGTTTAAGATCCTAAGCTACAACATCGTCTTTGCGATGAACATAAGCAACAGTGGAAATACCAACTACAGCTTGTTGTATTTCTTGAATAAGCTTGCGAAATATGTAAAGGAAAATGCCACGAATAAGCAGAGTAGCCAAAGTTAGACCTACGTATGGCCAATCAAAGTTATATAATCCCAAGGCCAGGCTGGGCAGACTGAGTATGAAAAAGACGCCCACGACGTTGCGATAAATACGAGCTCGTTTTAAAGCTTTTGCAGGTTCAGTTCCCTGTGGTTGAATTTAATGAATGAGATAAGATATTATACTTATTATATATATTTAGATATTTATTATTTTAAAAACTTCGGTTCTAAAAAAACTTACCAGTTTTGTGGCTTTAAATAGCATAACTGCAGCTCCTAGATTAATAAAAAATACGCTAATCCCAAGCACAGCTACAAGTATCCATAGGGCAATAGTCGTAGCTGTAAATTAAAAGGAGTTAACTATCAACTTCGAATTCTAAGGTTGAACTAGATGAATGCTTTGTCGGAAGCTAACCATTAACGCCCTCATCTTTGAATACTGAATCATCTGCCAAACTAAAAATAATTACGACACAGATTCCGATGATAAAAACAAGAATGGAAAAGATCTATCAAAAAATTCAAAATTATGTACATGGGATTGTTATACTTGAACTATGATTTAAAAGATTTTTTATTGTTTTCTTCCAACTTACAATATCAATGTACGCCAAAATCCTAGCCCTGGACCTCCAAACCGAATGTTCCATATTTATGGACTGGCAAGTTTATAGTAAAATAACTGAGAGTTAAAATCTAAATGTTGTAGTTGAATCCTTGCGTTCCACTATTTTATACTGCTCGTTTAATCAAACAGGTAAATAAGGTTGTATTTTTTAAATAGGTAGGAAGTCACATATAATAACATGCGTTAATAACAAAAACTTGTTTTTTATCATTGTACTTTTTTTTAGCTTTTGTCGGTACAATTGTGTTTATCTAATAGGGTGTTGATTTATAGTAATTTCAGTTAAATTTGCCAACTTACTGACAATTTGTGAAATTAATCTAAATTTATCAACTAACTTATTTCAAACAAATGTTTCATGGCAACTATCACAATTAAACATATTATGCACATGATACAGCAGAATTTTCAATTTTGCACAAAGGCAATAAGTGTTAAGGTTGTTTGGTTATCAATCCTGATACGCGATCATAACAACACTTATGCAGCATTACCGTGATATCATCATTCGTTTGAAATATATAAAATAAAGAAATTAATCGATATTTTATGTCGTGCATGTGGATGTATTGGTGTTAATTTTTTTGCATTCCTTTAGAAAAAATTGACCGCCCACTTTAATGGGTTTTATAGGTGATTAGTTTTGTATTCAAAAATAAATTATTTACACTATTATTCATCGAAGACTTCTGTATCATATGTATTTTTATAGAGACGAGTTTATTAATAATATACGGCATAAATACCTTGTTAATGGAAGTTATCAGCACCACAAAATCTTGACAATACAAAAAAATCACACCCATTTTTATTACATAACATTTTAATAATTGTAAACAAAAATAATAAGTAAATATTTAAATCCACTGGAAGGATATCGTTGCAAAAGCTCAATGCTGTTTGTAATGAATCTTTTTTTTAATTTCTTTGAAAATGTTACAATATAAGTTTAATTGTGATATTACTAAGTTTTAGCTAAGCTAACATTTAACAAAAAACGTAAATTAATCATCTAGGCATACTTTGTGTATTTAATTATTGTTTGACCACAATGTTATCCAGCTTATTAAACCTTGAATACCAATCAATCCATCTAATTCCTGGACAAAATTGACTACAACGAATATGAGAATTCCTTTAAAGACTATGCCAACAGTAATTTTCACGAAGTCAACTATAAAACCCCAACTTAAAATAGAAAGAACGAAGAGTACGATGTTGACGTTTCGGGAGATCCGAGCTCTTTTAATAGCATCCGTATGATCAGCTCCCTGAAACAAAAAATAAATAAAAATTGTTAAAATAATTGGATAAATAACTTTGTTGTGTCAGAAACATATTATTAGGCTTTGTATGTATATCGACCAACCTGTTTATTAGCTTTCAGAAGCATCACGGCCGCCCGTAATTCGATGGCAAGGATAATGGGAACAATTACGAAGGCAACAAAGATTTTCAAAATCGCACCCGAAAAAATAAAGTTTCCATTTAGTTAGCTTTATTGTCGGAGCGATTAAATTAGGATAATACTTTTAATAAAATGATGAATAACACACTGTGGTGCGACAAGACGTTAACAATAATTATTTTAAATTGCTTCGGTCGTGGTTTAGTTGATTCAGAAAAAAAAAGTTCCTAAGGTCACAAAATCGATTTCCCAAGGAATAATATTTGCCAAAAGCCCAAGACTGGTAATCTGGTTAAATTAAAAAAAAATTTAAGGATTTATTCTTTTAGTAATTAAACTGAAGTGTGAAAACGTATAGTACACTAAACCAACCAAGTCAACGAAAGCCACGATCCGGGATAGAGATCTCCACTTTGGATTTTCCGTGTCGTTAATAATAGAGTCTGAGTTCAACAAATTTTTACGCAAAAATTTGGATTGAGTCCAGGAAGAGGTCTAATTGAATTAAAAAATTTGTTTGCAGTCGTTTGAATTAAAAAATATTATTTTTCTGTTTTTCGTCGAAGAAAAATGAGTACTTTAGAAGATCTAGTCAACTTAAAAACTTAAATCACAATCGCCTGGATATGATATTGACGTATATAACCAACCACCAAATATGACGAATGGTGAAATTTTACGAAGAATACCCAAAAAGAGATGCCACTTTAAAGAAAGTTTGGAGATGTGAAGTTAAAGACAGAGAGACAAGAATTGATCTGGTTTGCCTTACGACACTCTTACTTGACAGTGTCGAGAGAGAGCGACAGTCTTGAACTTATTTAATTAACTTGACTTGTAAATCGCATAGCGTTCGTTTTCATATATCATACTTCTTCGACCAAGCCGTAATAGCTTGCGTACTATGTAATGGAGCGCATTCCATGAAAGAATTATTATATTTTAGGATTCTTGCACGGAGCATCAGGTCATAATTTTGGCTTTATATCAGCAGTATTTTTATTCTCAAGAAATCTCTCTTATTTATATTCTGAATCGTATCTGGCTGAGTGCAGTAAAATAAGAACAAATGACGTCAAAGTTTTATATCTCATTTATAATATATTTGGACATAAATAGTAACACTGCGACTGCAAGCAGATAATTCTCACACATTTTAATCCTGTCGTATTTAAAAACAAAAATTGTCAGCCTGACTTTGAGAGCTGAGCACTATCATAGTTATTATTATTAATCTGAAAATTGTAGCTCGGGCATGATGTATTGTATTTTAATGAATGGACTAATACTTATCAAAATATATTAATTACGAAAAATCTGGCATACTAAAAGATTAATATTTTTCTATATAGACCACAAATTCTAGGCACAGTATGTAGGTATAATTTATAATGGATATATCTCTATCTTAATGTGTTGAACCATAGGTATCTTGTGGTTTTGTAATTTAAAAAAACGAATATAATTTTTCAGTTAAAACTATACAGACACATGTGTCATGTCATCCAATATTCTATAGCGATACCACACCACTGCATGTGGAAGAAATTGATTTGTTTACAAAATTTAGCAATTTTTTTACATCTAGGTAAATTAATGATAATACTGAAAATTATAATGGCTAAATAAAATCAGAATCTTAAATATTTGTGTATTTAGTTTAATAGTGTATACGGTGTAGTTAAAGATAAAACAGTCTTCGTTATTATTAAAAACTTGGTAATATATCTATTACTAAGGAAAGCAAATACAC
This sequence comes from Entomobrya nivalis, assembly GCA_034695485.1. Classification (NCBI taxonomy): domain Eukaryota; kingdom Metazoa; phylum Arthropoda; class Collembola; order Entomobryomorpha; family Entomobryidae; genus Entomobrya; species Entomobrya nivalis. Next base: position 11,303 of record JAQFZH010004266.1, read on the forward strand.
AAGTAAAAACATTAGTCCATAAACCAATGTATAATAAGAAAAAACAACGATGCTAAGCTTTTTTGTATCAAGAAGTTATATAAAGAATGTCGGGTTTTAACAAAATGACCCTGTCTATCATTGATTATGCCTCCAACAAAGAACTTGGGGTTTTGCACAGACGACCGTAATAACTGACGTTGATGGACATTATGCAGCACAGCAAATGAATCTAGCACCAGGAACGCTTTAACTTGTCTTGCAGTTCTTGAGCTATTTTTACACATGCTGACCTGAATAGACAAATCATTTTGTACAAGATAATTTTCCATAACCAAATTTAACGAAAATTGGTACGGAGGCCACTTCAGGACTTCTTCACTTTTTTCGAGTGAGATCGGTTTTATGGACCATTCTAGGATGGGTACCTACATAAGTCATTAGAGATACATTACATTGCGTTAAATGTACTGTCTTGTTTTGCTTTATCCTTAATGCCTAATTACCTTGTCCTCACTGGATACCATACGAAATTTAGCGGTAACCTTATCATTTGGTGTTTCTCCAACATAAATGCACATAAAAAATATGCTGGACTCGAACGTGCCGGTAACCAATAGATAATGGTTGTTAAACGCATTAACTAGAATGGGCTTCCAAAGGCATCTCATTTTTCTTTCGACATCCTTGATATTTTTTAATTTGATACTTAGAGAGTCCTCATTTGTGGTGCTGTATTGATGTTGTTGCTCAAAATGATACAGTGCCTCCTTTAGCCTTCTTGTGTGGACTTCGTGACTGCAAGTGTACCCTAAGTACTTACATAAAGGGATCCACACTCCTCTAAAAATATGTTAAGATTTATTAGAGAATATCAATAATAAATGAAGGTAAATAATGGAAAAGGGTTACCCAAATAAGCAATTCTCAAAATGGGTTGATATGTCCTTCCGAGAAAGTTTAA
>JAQFZH010004267.1:0-12245 GCA_034695485.1 Entomobrya nivalis
GTTTACAGACAGACAGACAGACAGGATTGCAATCTCATTAACTACCTAGCTACGCTAATCGGTAGTTAATAACTTGTTTTGTCAAGATGACTTATGTCACAATAAAAGTAATAATTTATTTTTTGAATAGATAACAGAAATGATATAATTACCTAAATTAGTGAGAATATTTTATGATTAAATAGCTATTCAAAACCTTCCATTCCTCTACATGTACATTTTAGCTATGAGCAAAAAATTTCTTTCATGTATACAGTTTTTTATTACATTTAGTTTTTAAGATATAAATAGTATTTGTTGAGTAGCCATGATTTGGAAAAAGAGAAAAAAAATTCGTCACAGTCACAAGTAAACAGTACACAATAGTCATGCATTTTTTTCTCCTACGAAAGGAAGATACTAAACACTAAACTTTATCAATATAACTTACTGATTATTTACATCTTGCTTTTTAATACGCTTTCCATTCTAAGAAACAAACAAATATTCTTTCCACGTTCCCAAAATTCGTCGATCCTAGTACTACTCTACGTAATGAATTTTTTATCTTATAAATATCCTAAGATTCTAATGTTATTTACAAGTGCAAAACAGTTTAATAATAACATTGGGTTTATTTAATAGTATAACATTGGTACAACAGACTACTAGTTCTCACAAAACCAGATCAAAGACTTCATGCTCTTTAAATGAACATAATAATAATAAATAATTTCTCCCTTCCATAATTCTTCAGCACTCATTTAACTATATTTGATAAAATACGTTCCATTAATAATTGATATTAAGGTAGTAAAGTAAAGTCACATAGACACCTATGTCGTTACTTCAAGCTTAGGATTTCTTTTAGAATATTGCCATTGATCCATTGGCTTGGCTTGACAAAATGATGATCTTGGATATTATTAACTCGGTATGCTAAAATATTCATCAACCTTTTAAAATACATAAAATGTGCGTGAAACGCTGAATTTGAATCATCATCTAACAGCGTAACGAGTTTTAAATTTGAACTTGCATCATATACTATTCCAAAATTGCAATAAAATTTAATATATAAGTAACTATCATATGTATATACGTGAATTACATTTTACGTAAGATTTTTAAAACCTGATAGATGTAGAAATATAAACGTAAAAAGTTAAGGTACGATGTCTTACATCGTAAGACTGGTAAACCGATGTACTTTCACTGCCTTCACCAGAAGACTTTTACAAAAAATCTTTATATCCCTTTCTGGTAATTGTCACACAAAGAAGACATCACTTAATAGGTCAGGCCTTCTTCCTTCCATGACCTTCTACAATATGGTATTTTGTCACTTTGTCTCAGCTTTTACAGTTTTACCAGAATTTTTTTTCACGACACAGAATACAAATCCCCACTGAAACCACAAACCACAACCCTCATAAACATGCTAATTTATTACACGCGATCCTTACAGTTTTATACACAACAATCTTTACAGCATTCGTTTTCCTCCTAATTACCTTAAAAGTATTCTACACAATATACAAATATACTTGCCAAATAAAAGATGCTTGCTACCCCGACGGATATTTTTGTACAAATAGCTAACACAGCAATAACCAGTAGAATTTTCGATATAAACGAATCAAATATACATATCTCAATACACACGTCTAAATGTAGCTTTCGCGTTTTATCAGATCACCCTTTCTTTAAAATGCATATTTTTTCTGGTAAAGATAATTAGTTAAAATTGTTACAAAACAAACAACATATGCATGGAATCATGATAAATATTCAATGCTGTATTTAAAATTAAGTCATTAGTGTTATTCTTGTTTCCAAATTAATTAAAGTTTCAAGGATTAAGATGAATTTTGCAATATCTACTGATTGTGTTAGATATACTGTGTACACAGAACACACACACCCTACCAAACTTATTATTAATGAAGCCGATTTTTAACCAACTCCTTGAACTGGTATAGTTAGGTGGGTTGAGTAATTTTGTGGGAGAAAGCTGAGCTGGTGATTCACGTTGGCATTGGTGATCTTGAAGGTGGAACAACTAAAGCGGATGCAGCGATTGCTGCTGCAGCTGCTGGCATTACGGTGACGGCAGGAGGTGTTTCAGATGCAGGTGCTACTACTGTTGCTCCTGTTAGAAAGCCTTTGTTCAAAGCTTTCTTAGTTGGCGTTCTCGCTAATCTTCTTAATTCGTTGCTGGAAAGCGAACGCCGAATTTTCCTAATTTAACAAAGCAAGTAGCACATATTATTACGTGTATCATTATGTATGCAACTATTTAACCTACACCAGGATTAGTAAATTGTTTTAACGCTTACTTTGTAGCAGCTGTACTGAAAAAGTAGAGGTCGTCTGGTGCGTCCATCCAGGAAATAATTTGCTTTCTAGATCCTATTCTAGTTACTGATGCGAGCTTTGATTTACTATTACCATTCCCGTTCATATGATTCAAGACACTCCTTATATTCAAGTTAGAGCTGGCAGGAAGGTGTTGTGATACTAAAGGCAAAGGTGATCCACTTCTACTTGAACTTTTGGGTGGATTACTATTACTGGGTAATGGTCCTGCAGGATCCCACGCCTGGCGCTTAGCTGGTGGTCCACCTGAATAATAAAAGAATATGAAATTAGGAAAAAACTTACAAATCTGTATTGCAAACCAGTAGTAGATAGTAGACCGCACTTACCATCGACACCATTTACTTCATCAAGGCTGCGCTTTTTAATGAGGCTTGATGGGGACAAATTGTTAACTGCAACAACTGTAATGTGCTTTTCTGGTACCCTTTCATAAATCAAGGAGCCATCTGAAATTGAAAATATTGAATATTTATTTTTTGTACGATATCAGTCTTGCATATCTTCTCGATCTCCCACAAATAAATTCATGGTAATGTCATAGTATGCCTGCGTGATTGATTATAATATTACCTGGGCCCTTGGGTGGTTTAGGGAACCAAACCTTGTCTGGTTGAGGCAATTTTGATTTTTCAGTTAGAATAAGCCATTCGGGTGTAACTCGATCTGTCTGCCCCAATTTAAATGCAACGTCTGAGAGTTTGGAGTCCGGCATCTTTCTCTTCCTTCCGGTAACTAACTGCTTAAGCTCATCTGGTTGCTTTCCGGTCACGCGTGTTTGGCCTGAATCGCAAAATAATCCACATTTGTTATAACTTATGTAACTTTGTATCGAGAATTCAGCTCCAAGTATAAAGCTTGCAATTTAAAGTAACATACATTCTTGCTTAATCATAATCACGTTAACCGGCCAGAATGGGGCTCTAGCTGCTTTCCTGGAATTCAGAATGTCACTACAAAGTCTTCTTGCCACCCGCGTCATTGGAGTTGTGTGCAAATAAAATGCAGTCCTAGTTTTCATTACAGGTCTAGGAGATCCGGATCTCATAGAATATCCATGATTTTGGGCATAATGTCGAGCAAGTTGATTTTTCATTTTGAATTCCTATTAAATAAAATAGTTAAAACGTTGTCAGTAATTTACATGTAAATCTCTTTAATTGCAATTCAAAAATCCTCAGCATGACATCAATCTTACCTTTCCACAACCAGCTACAGCACAACGGTGAATTCGTGCCTGTATAATACCTGTTCCTGGACCAGGAGCTCTTTCAACTACAAAAATAAATATGGTAAACATTTCAACTACAGCAGTTCCTTTTGTAATATTTGTGACTTATATTTCTCGTTAAATATTTACCAGCTGGTGGAGGTTCCACTACTGCTGGCGGGGGAGGAGTTTCTTCAGGAGCTGGTCCAATTTTGGGTTTCTTGATCAGATCTACATCCGCATCCACTTTATACAAAAATGTTTGAAGATATTAAATACAATTAATTAGCAATTATTAATTTAGCAACTTCAACTATACAGTAACTCACGCAATTTGTTAGGCGCCTTGAAACCCCCATACTTTCTCCAATAATTCCAGCAATTAGCACATAATCTTGCTTGCGCTCCAGTTGGTCCGGTCCATGCATACCACTGAGTTGACATAACGTCTGCGTTTAAAGAATATAGTTATTGTCTTTACCGGTACCTGACTTATTTGTACTATAAATGAACATAAAAGTGAATCATTACAAATACTTACTCATGCAAGATTCACATGGTTTTCCAGGGATAAGGGGTTCAGGAGTGCTGCTGCCGTTAAGAACGTTTTTATTTCCGGAAAGGGCTGCAGGACTTGGCTTATTGCTGCAAGGATAATTTTACCGAGTTTAAATTTGAAATTCTTCAATTCTGTATGAATTTTAGGAACAAAAATATATACTTACTAATTTGGTATGTAGACCTGCTTCAGCTTTGATTCAGCCTCTGCTGCTTTCACCCGTTTCTGTTGTACATACCGGTCGGTCGTTTTCCACATATAGTAATACTCCACAATATTTTTTAGGGTTTTCCACGGGAGAAAGTCTGATCGTATATCAGTAAAATCCTTCCCGTATTTTTCTAATGCTTCCTCAAACAAGTTTGCCTAAACGATAAATACATTTATATTAAGTTTTTATATATTCTAAATATAGTACAAATTGAAATGGTTCAGTTTAAAAAATAAATATTTTCTCACTTCTGACGCTGACCATTCTTCCATTTCATCCCTGCACAAAACCGGTCCAGAGGACGGAACCAATGCCGATATCGCAGATGAAATATTATACGAGTATTGATGAAGGGTATCCATTGCATGGAACTGAAATTTGAAAGTTGGAAGCAATTAGTCAAACTTGTCAAGTTGCATGACATGAAATTGCTTCGCCTCCAATTTGGCTTAACTTACCAAAGTAACATCTCTAGATGCTGCAGCTGCACTCATATGCAAGCTTGGTTGCTTTACAGAACTCGAACAATCTAAAGCTCGTGCAAATGTGCCAACTGACCGGGATATGACTAAAAATTGATCGATTTGCTTATCTGTCAGACCGTGGTCTGGAGTCCATATAAGAGTTTCAAGGTCCTCCGATTTCCTAGTGTCAGTTTCCCCTGATAAAATAAATAATCATGTTTTAGTTTCCTCAAAATCAAACCTCAACAATGGAAAATGATAATATATTTATGTACGCAAGGGACTTCAAATAATACCTTCTTTCAATAAAGAAGCTGGCTCGGCCTGGTACCTGTTTCCTACTCTTATTTCTCCCCTGTCTGCTAGCAGCGTTTTTTGTTGGGGATCATAGACAAGCGAATAGAAAAATGTGTCCTGTGATTAAAAAAAAAACATTATAAGACTTTTGGCACTATATTTTCTACTTTATTTTACATTTTTTAGTTTTTAAAGAAACGATTTGGTCTTGCCTCCTTGTTTATGTAAGAGAGAAGGCTTTCAGTTTCATTGAGTAGCGTTACGGAACATTTGCCTCGTATTTGCGTTGCAGGTAACGTTTCCACTTGTCGGCTGAGAAAGAGTTCTCGGTGTTTCAGAATGTGTTTTTGCTTCGATGAAAGACTCTCTCTTTCCTTTCCTTCATCTTCCTCCAAGGCACCTGAAACAATTCGTTTAAATATCATTTTTACTATATTATATCACTGCGACATTACTACCATTCTTATTGGGATAAGGCAGTCATCAATACTCATCCCCACCCTTAAAAAGGGGTGATGATGGTGGGGAAAAAATAAAAACGAAATGCGTTACAACGTTTTAATCTTAAATGTACTTTTAATACATTTAATACTGGTAAACATTTAATTCCATTTATTACGCAGTTCGATTTCCTTTTTTTGTTACTTTGCTCAGGCGTATAAATATATTTGACAGCTAAAGTAACTGTCAACAATGTTAATATTGATCTCACGTTGCCCCAAAGCAATGTACAAATTTACATGTTTGCATATGTAACGTATCTAGCCGTTTGCCCTGATTGTTGGCCTTACGATTATGAACAACAGTCATCTTATCTTTCATAATTAATACAGCATACTTTTCAGTGTTATAAATTCGTAAATGGTCCAATATTAATTCTAGTTATCCCTAAGTTTATTTTAAAAACTTTTTTTTGCCATATATTTATTAATTTAAATAACCTCATTTGTTACATGAAAGCATACACACATTAAAGCATTTTCGCCATTTTGGAATTATGAAAATGACAGAATGAGTGTTTGTTAAAAGAAAAATTGCATTATAAATATGTACATCCTGTATCCGCTGAACAAGAGGAGGCACTCTTTTTTTCTAAAGCTTACTTCTAGGTACACACTGTACTATCTACCTATTATACTATAGCACTACTACTACCAAGTAACCACACACCACACCAAGAGGATGATCATTATCATCATCATCGTCCTAAAAAAATAATAAGCTTCTTTCAATCACTGCCGACGAAGCATGCAAAAGACGGAAAAGGTCATTGGCAAATTCACAGCCCAGAGAGTTTTCATGCGCATGGTAAACTTATATTTTTTCTCTATCTCGCTCTCCTACTACTCCGCTGCTCTCCTCTCTTTAAATCTTCTCTCATTGCATTGCAATTGCTTGCAAACCATAACATTTTCTATTTTCGAGTCTCACACTCAGTTCTCTCCTGTTTGTCCGTTCAAACGACGCTCAGCGATGTGGCGATACGATACGACAAAATAACAAATAGGAATAATCTAATCTCTGTCTCTCTCTACCTCTCTGGTTATGTACTTCAGTTTTTTTTTGTCTTCTCTACTCATTATTATTACTTTGCCCATTTTTTCCCCTGTTCCATGCATACCTGTAGTAACACACCCAGTAGCTTGTTCCACACTTTTAACTTAACTCTTTCAATGTATGCCACAGCCATAAGAACCATATATGAAGTCTTCCGTATTATATTCTGGTCATCATATCATTTAGATGCACACAATAATAATTCCGCCTCCTAGAACAATTAGTGGTTCTTGTTTTTTACTAATTTATTTTCTTTACGTTTAGATTTTTAACTGGGAAATTCAAGCTATCTGAAAAAATAACAATTGCAATTCTACGCTACATAGTATATTTTTGGAAGAATATCGCTGCTGTAATGTGGCCAATAATAATATTATATTATGATCATGTAGTATTTTCTTCTATGCATTTCTACAAGAAAAATAAAATTCTCCAGAATTTGGAAATGAGCGAATAATGCTGCGCTTTTATTTCACAGTTCACGTACTTTTCGTAACAAACATGAACCAAGTACTTTGATGAGTTTTTATAGTCATATCGCGTCTTTTCTCAAATATTTGACTTGGTTTCGGAGTTTAATTTTTTTTAAATCAGATTGAAAGGAGCTTTCAATGCTAAATGTAGGCGCTGCTTAAATTTTGTTTAGTATATTTAGATAACTGCGGACTATTACAATGAAACTTTCACCACTGGATTGAGGAAATAATAATCATGATTGCACGTAGCATTCTGTGTTTTCTTGCATCTTCATGTTAATTTATTTAATAGTTTTAAAGATTAATATTTTTACTTACTTTGATGTCTATCAGCTAGGAAAGTCAATGAAGGTGGCAGGTCCTTTCTCCTGTAGAAACACATTACTTTCGCCTCCACGTTTCCATTTGGGGTCTTGAATTAGAAATACATACGACACATATAAATAACACATATAACAATTCGATTTTAGATGGCTAATTGATGAGTTAAATTACAAACATTCATATTTCAATTTCATTGTCTAAAAAATGACTGACTGAATGATAAAATTTCATAAAATTAATTAATTATTTTTTATAGTGACATCAACGCCAATCAGCAGCAGATACAGTCGCATGATCATTATGATTACCAGTTTGTGTAGTAAAGTGTATGCAACTCTAAAGTGAAAGTCAAGATATCATTTCATTCGTCTAAAAAAAGTGTTTCTGATGATATGGCATATGCACATAGGTATGTATGAAGTTCGACTCGGGCTAAAATAAAAAGCAGTATGAATGTGGTCCTCAGAATTATAATAGGATTGTAGGGAGGGAGGGAGATAGTGTACTCAAGCGACGCTCACTCCGTTTTATTCATTTATTTTTGTTACTCTTGGAATTCATTCCGCTCTGCTTTCCCCAATTGCCACTACCACCTACCGACCACACTATTTGCCTCCTTTTCATATAGCATTCCGTTGTTGAATGGCATCGCATGAGTTTGTATTACACTTTTACTCTCATCATCTTGAGTCTGAGTCCTTCTGTTTTTTTTTACTTTCTCTTATCCAATTCTCCACTAGCTCTTTCCTGTCTCCGTTTTTACTTCACTTTGCTTACACTGATTCTCGTACAGAAATCGATAAATTAGTCCCACGGAAAATGTTTGTACTTTACACCATTACAACTTACAACATCGCACTCACACATAAAACTCAAAACTCGACAATGTTAATTTTAAACTTCGCCATATATGCATGTATATGATATCTTTGGCTTCTCTGGACATGCATGTGGTTATATTATACTTGTATATATATAAATGCAAACCCTGACTTCTTAAAAATTCAAAATGAAGCATTACAAACTGTTTCATTGCCTTTGATAATGCCAGCTAAGATTCCAACTACATATTGTTTTGCTATATTCCACAAAATTATTGTGAAATGGAGAATAATTGAGATTAGTTTTTATGAAGGATTTCCAAAATGTTAAAACTGAAACGTATAAGAATTAAATGCATGCATGCATATTATAAGTATAAACAAAGGTGAAAAGGATTTACAAAAGTGAAAGCAAAATATAAATTGTTTTACAAAATGCCATTATCTTATCATACTGTTGACTGTATCTTCTACGACAACTTAAAAACCTTAAAACTAGTCTAATCTTGTATGTACCGTATGCAAGTTACTTTTTTGCTTTCACTTTTTAAAAACTTTCTTCATTATGTGGCATATGTGCTTGTTTACCTTATTAAGTTCCTCTATTCGCCGTACTTGATGAGGGGCATTCGGCGACGTCTCAAAGAAGACGTAATCTGTAAATTCAAATAAATAACAACAATGTTAATACCATCAGTTGATCAACAATTTCGATTATTGACAGATAAGATACATTAATTAAATTCTAGGAATCAAAACCGCATGATTTCATGAAGCTTTAATTATTTATGGTAAGACAACTCATTTATAATATAACTATCATGCTTCATGCTGATGATTGTAATGTGGACTTAGGTAGAAAATAGAACTCGGCTCATTAAGTCATTTAGTAATAAGACGCATAATGACAATGACTACATTGGTTAAACAATGGATAAAACATAAAATGATAACAGCTTATAATATTTAAAATAGTTACTGTATCTGTGCCAAATATCAAATAGATGAAACCGGTGTTTATTTTGCGCTTTGAATTCTGCTTTATCATCGAGAATTGTTTTTGTTATGCGTGCAGGAAAGCCAGAAATGTATGCAAGATAACCCCAAGAGCCTTGACCCAAGCTGCCCTAAGTAGAGGTTAGTCAACTCTACCGGAGGTTGAACATTTGCCTGAATAACTGCCAATTGGCAAAAGAACTATATTTAATATAAATGAAAAATTATATGTCATTAAACAAATGAGAATCAAATCAGTGACATGTTTGTGATGGCACATTGGGACAACTGACAACCCATTGGGGCAAGTCATGCTATTTAAATCTGCGGAAACTATTTCAGCATCATAATTACTGTTGACTATGATTAGTTTTTCGTTTTCCTTAAAACAACATAATAAAACAACAGTACTTTTATGAATAGTATTGCATAAATAATCATTAATTAATCATAAATTCTTGCCAATAAATTACAAACCGCAACTAATCTCTTGATGTTCCATATCGCCCTCATACGTCACACAATGTCAATGTGAAATGAACTATGAAAAATTACTAGAGGGGCATTTTATACACTCCTCCAACAATACTTTACTAATTTTATCTATTCTGCGCAATATCAGTGCATGGTCAACTTGATTGGACAGACAAAGCTTTTTTTAATATTTCGCAAAAAGAAGAAAAAATATCTTAAATATACGTACTCGAAACATAATTTCCGGAATAATTTGATGAAATCTCAATTGCAATCTCTCTAGGTATTATGCTAAATTTTGGTACAGTAAAGTACAGTTAACCTAAGTTCTGAGTATGTAATTATCAAGCATGCATACCATACTAGGAATACACAGATACACCTACACTTACACCAACTATTGATTATAACTAGTTTACACGAAAAAATGATTAATGAACTCACCTCCGACTCTATACATAGTCGTCATGTTAGCTTTCAGATCTCCAGAAACGGTATTCTTTTCATTAAACATTGATGCGATTTATTATTGGGAACGTCACAACAATCACATTCAATTAATTTCTCAACACAAACCACACATTCACATACTTCTCACAAATTTGAGGTAAAACCACCAGCTATATTCTAAACCCTTGCTTAGCTTTAAAAATTTGAGGTGTCCAAACAAACAAAAAAAATTAAGTGCAACTTTTGCATGAATTCATTCAATAAACTAGACAAATTGCTTTTCTTCTTTCAATCTTATCCATTTTTGTTAATCAGCACAAAAGTTCACACTTGTCTACACAGCACGTACATAAGTACGGTGTACGATCATGTCAAAAGTTTTGGCCGGGACAGGGTTTATATATGATTATTAAACCCTTTTACGTCACCAAGTGCACTTCCTCTTCTCCAAAATTAATTAGCATGCACGTAAAAATCGGTGCCCCAATTATGCACCCAATCTATTGATGCCTTTTTGATATAACTCTAGCACGGTGTTAAAATTTAGAATAATATTTAAATTTGACAAGGACCATAAACACATATCCCTCAAATTTTCACAGGATTCATTTACTTTCCTGTTATTATATGGCTAGCTTAGGTGCTTCTCTCTCCACTACTGCTCGTCATCTTTGCTATCAACTTCACACGGAGAAGAGCTTCATCTTCATTATTATATCGTCCGTATTAAGTTTTTGTTGGTTGGTGTTAGTATCACCGTATCTTTCATGTTATGTAGTAAGCGTAAAAAGCCAAAGAGAGCTCTTCTTATTACTAAAAATATATAGTTTACAATAAAATAAAATATATATGTAAAGGTATACAGAATACCGACTTGGTACTTTGGTAGTGGTGGTGGTATGTATTTAAAAAGAGTAAATTATGTACGGACGGATACGGAATGGAATGGATTCTTTTTCTGAAACACTGAAAGAAACATGCATATTCAGTATGTATGGCATAGTACATAAATGTAATGTTAATGTAAGAAAAAAAAATATATAGTAAAAAGAATCTGCTACAAAAGGCTTGAGTTGACTGTTGTCTCATCATGCCTCTGTGACTGAAGACAATGTACATTGCATTGCTTTGCTCACATACACAATTATTACAAAAAATCTCAATTACAATGTTTTGTTACATAGCCAGTCTCATAACGATATTTATTTCATTCATTGCATTGTCAAAAGTAAAGTAGAGAAGGAACTCATTTCATTTTGGTTCTTGTGCTACTACTATGTGTGCTACTGCTTGGGACATGGTATTGGTATTACTATTATTTTAGAACTATGGTTTGCCATAGGAGATGTCTGAAAACTTTTTGTTGTGTCTTTCAATGCATATATCCCAATTAACCAACCACATTCAGTTAGATACATACCAAGCTGTGTTGGAAATGTACGGAGAGAGAAGTTCCTTAGGGATCCATTTAATACTACATTCATTTCGACGCATACACATATCCAAATATATAATCAGCAAAAGAAGACGGTGCATTGTTTTCAAATGTACCAGTGCAGTGCAGTGATGATGATGACGGGATAGGGTTATAAGAATGTTGAATGTATACAGGTATGGTTAGTATGGTCAATGGTATATGGGCAACGCAACGATGTGTATAGCGTCAGTAATAAATAAGGTACACTATGTAGTTCTGATAATGATATTTTTATATGTATAATATCTATATAGTGCTCATATCGGTGGTGTAACTTACATTTTTTTTAAGTATAAAGTTAAGTATAAAGATTCGGCTGCACAGAATACAGAAGTTGCGTGAATGGGTTTTCTGAATTCATTCTAATAAGAATTCTAGTCGTTGTATCTCTAAAAACTCATTTTCATATACACCATACACCTCATCTCACCACCACCGCAACACATCATCTAATTTTTAATGAGTGCAAGAAGGGAGTCTTCTGTTTCTGTGTTGTACTTTCATTGGTCTGTCTGTATTTTTACGACTGTAATTACAAATGCGTCAGATGCTATAATTATGGCCATACTAT
>JAQFZH010004268.1:0-12239 GCA_034695485.1 Entomobrya nivalis
AATCCAGTGAACACCCAGCAGTCCTAGTGCTACTATAGCAACTAAGGTACAAATTATGCCACCGACGTATACCCAAATATTTGAGCCTTTATCCTGAGATTTCGATGTGCTATTTGTATCCGGTAATAACAACTGTTCTACTTTTTCTTCGTATGTACCAACATCAGTTAAAGCTTGATCATTCCTAAGTCTCCACCAACCATACTTTGCTCTTTCTCCATATAAACCCACTTGCCATGGATTATCAAATGCTGAATGGATCCAAATGGGAATATTATTCCGAGATCCCCATTCGTCCATCATTGTCCAAAAATCGAGTTGATATTGATAATGCGCTTTTGTAGACCCAGACTCGGATATGCATGTTTCTACCATAAATTCGATTTTCGGATTAAAAGTTTGTATGGAATTACGAAGTTCGATCATATTTTCGGTAACCAGCTCAATGGTTTTGGTAATTCCAAATGGGTAGTACTCTTCGGCATAACGTAAACAAATTATAAAGTCAAAGGCTGACAAAAGTTGTTTACGTGCTTTGGCTAAAGGATCAAGCATGTTTTCAGGAATGCTTATGATCTTATCATAATTATTGCAGTACGTTTTGATGCCAATTGGTAGGTTCAATACTTCAGCTTCGTTTTTCAGTTTTTTTGCAACTGAAAGCGCAAGATTTGCAATTGTAACATTTTCTGAGAAATCGTTTTCCCATTCCGATAGAATGATCCCATGGACAGTATTTGGGTAAATTTCGTTTGATTTTCGGACAGATTCGAATGCAAGTTTAATTTCACTATTTATTTCTTCGGGACCAGGTCGCAGTTTAATTCCAACAAATACGCTAATACTTAGGTTGGTATTGGTTAAAAGGGCTTCTTGGTTAAGTATTGCCGCTGCTTCTGCTGTGTGCACCTCAGAGTATGTACTATAGTACGTCATATTTTCTTGGTAATGAGCTGTTATAAAAAATGGAAATTACTTAACGAATTTTGTATAAGTTTAAATATACGAATGTACAGTAATTTTTTTTGTATATACCTGAGTTTGAAGTTTCAACAGTTGCGACTCTAGAAAATTTTGTGGATACTACTTTCAACATGGTTTTGATTTCGTCAAGGGAATATATTGTGTATTCTTCTGTTTTTAGAACGTAAGGTAGGAAAATAACTCCGGTTGAATTTCGATTAAACTCAACGCAATACACACCCAAAAATATAACATTGTAACACAAAATAGTGGCAAAAATTTGGTATGTCTTCCACATTGTAATGTTACCCTGACTGGCTGTTATTTTGTAGATCTGTATTTAACGTTGTCTTAAATTTTAATGCAAGTTATAGGAATTTTACCTTTATCTCGAAGCAAAATTAAAAAGAAACACGTTCCGGTGACATTTAAAAATTCGAAAAATTTACATGGTTCTGATCAAGTCAACACAGCAAAAAATATAATTTATACCAAAGTAAAAATATTCAATAACGAATGTCTTGGCGAGATAAAATATGTAAAAGCAAGAAGGAAACTACTTTGACTGACTAGTTGTTTTTTCATGTTCAGTCTCTTAACCTTTAATATATTTTGGTATTGCTTTTTGTCAAGGTTACATATGCGGTTACGTTAGGTAGGAAAACCGTACCAAAATTGAAGGAACTAAACATGCAAAAACAACGTAAATAGAACCCAGATATAGAAATGTTTTTATGGGGAGTTTATTTTTGGAAATTATGTGGCTTCAGAAGTTAATGGAAAACGAACAAAAATTATTTTAATTTAAATTATTTAAGTGTGCATAGGTATTATCCTCAGTACATAAAAACGTTAAATTATTTATGCTACGTTCCAATAACAACATTTTTGGGCTTTTCTGCAGAAGAAATTTTTGTACCAGACGAATGTCCCCATTATAACGATTGTGTTTAATGTCGCTGATTCTAAAGACGTACATAGCTTAAAACAATGTGACTAATAACTACACTCTTGATCGTCATTGGTGTTGCTAGTGAGAATCGTTTTCGAATGATATGTCACATGACATATGTTTGACTTTGAGGTCACCTTGACCTAAAGGTCTCGAAAAATAAAATGCATATTAACGAATGATGATGAGCACAACGGAGAATACTCATAAAACCATGAAGGCATTTTCTGGTGAAAGTGTAATATAAAAAAAAGAGAATACACTTCCCCCGGTAATACGTATACGTTTTTGGGTACATAGCTCAATCCACGCATTTGCAAGCTCTTTGGACAAGCTGATGAAATAATGATAGGGACGACGAAATGTACGAAAAGAATGACAAAATAAGATTCTAAATGTACTCTGCGTACAAAACATGAGTTACACGTAACCGTTTTTTAGACAGCAATTTTCTCTTGACACTGACTGAGAGACAAGCTGAAAAATTGTGATGAAAGCAAACCATTCCATTGCCTTTCACTTACTCAAATATCACAATATCCCATTATGACAGAAGTATGCATTCTTTGTACGCATTGCATAAGGGAATGTTCAGTGAATACGTTTACATTTAGTACAAACACAAGAAACATATTTCATCCATCTAGTTCACCACCACCTACGCAGTTTGTATCACATATAAAGTTTTTTGTAGTGTTATTTATAAGTAAAAGGTATGCAGTGTATAATATATTTATGTACATCGTAGTCTGTTGGAATTGCAAGTTGAAAATCTAATAGAAAGGAAATATACATATATAAATAGTACACTACACACAACAGGCACGCATGGAAACTACTTGCGTCAACGATACAAAAATCCATAAAAATAAACCATATAGCCACTATTTCATGGAACACATCACCAGTTGGATTTATAAGCTGGAGTGAATTTGGAATGGAAAGAGAGGAAAGGTAAAAAAGCCGTGTAGCTTTGCGTAGCTTTACTTGAGAGAGAAATTTCGCTTACGTGTCTTCTCCTTTTTAAGCTGCTGGTTGGTTTGGTGCCACGCTAGATCTTGTGACATATTTCGAAAAATTGTCCGTTAATATAAACATTACATGCTTTGGATGAACGTCCGCTATATGGGGAGCAATAATATACATTCAATGTTACATATAACGGACAAGTTTTTTTGAAGGACGTCACAGGATCTGGCGTGTTAAATGTATGTATATATTTCTCCATACATATTCCCTACCCAGCCAACTGAAAAAGCCAAAAGCATTCCATTTCCTTTCAACATACTTGCGTCAGCTTTCCATGGAGAAGACAAGAAGGTACTTTTACATAAAAGAGTTGTATATTTTATTTTGTTGCGAGTAAAGCAAAGTAAGCCAGTATAGTCAACAGCTGCCACTAAAATTTCACTCACTCTCTTTCTCTATCTTCACCACCAACTCTACTTCAAGTCATAGTATAGTTCTTTTCTTCTAAAGGTCAATTCTTTAAACAAAATTATTCCTGTGGAAAAGGCTAGAGCGAAGCTATTTACCTTCAGTATATTTGAGGGAGACTCGTCTAATTAACAAAATGAGTATAACAATTTGTTAATTGGGTGCTTACGCAATACTTGTTCGTAGAATACGATAACTTATTTGTTAAAAAAGAGGCAGCTTTGTAATTACTAATTATAAAAAAATTAATAGCTTTATTGTGCAAAAGATTTATAAAGTAGAATAAACCGTGAATTAAATTAGTTTAGCACCAGCTCAACGAAAAAAATAAGATACTAGAGCAGCTTAATTTTTTTCAAGTGTAACAAGTGCGAACTATTTATGATGATACATCAGAGGAAAGGATATGGGATGCTGGTTTCTTCTGTGGTTTCCGGTTATCTTCTCTTTGTGACTGTAGCCACAAGTCAAGCCCCTTCTTCTGCTTCTGGATATTTACAAAGCAGCCAAGCTGAAGGAAATGTGCGAGCTTTGCTTAAACGACGATTTGATGAACAGGTAAAAATAAATATTTTTTAGACTGGCAAATATTTACCAAATATATTCGATTACTTCACCGTATCTCATTTTCATTCATTTTTTTAAAGATATTATTTTGTCATGTCATGTAAGTAATCATGTGAAATGGATGAGGCGGGATTGTAGAGAACAGGAATCGTTTAAATTGGTATATAGATAGATAGGGATATAAACCACATGAGTATGTTCATGACCCGTGTTGATGTCGGAAAAAAAGAAACTTGGAAGTTTTTTTTTTGCTCTTCCTTGTTAAATGGCACTGAAAATACATGGGGAAAGGGAACAAAGCAATTTAAATTAACATATTATGTATTTTTTTGGTTTGGGATAGATTTCAGAACCGAGTTCTCATCCTGTTGAAGTGGAAGACTGGCCAATGGTAGAATACGACTTGGGACAGATTTCTGGGGTGAACATTGACAAATCTGGGAATCCTGTGGTTTTTCACAGAGGGACAGTTATTTGGGATGCGGGTTCGTTCAATGAGAGTAATCACTACCTGAGGGAGAAGGAGGGTCCAATTGATGAGGACCCCATTGTCGTTCTGGATGCAAAGTCAGGTCATCTCTTGACTTCGTGGGGTGGGGGCAATTTTTATATGCCACATGGGATCACAATAGATCATGAGAACAATATATGGTAAAAAAAAGATAAATTAAAGTTATATTGCGAGAAAAAAGGGACCATCGCGAATATTTGTCCGTGGAATATTTCTTAACTTTGTATTGCGTTATGTGATGAAAATCAAAATAATTTGGAAAAAACCTAACGGACAGTTTTTCCCGAAGGTCCCTTTTCTCTCCCACTGCCACATATCTAACTTATTTTTTAAAATACCAAAAAAAAAATATTATATTTTGTCTAGGTTGACAGATGTGGCTATGCACCAAGTATTCAAATTTCGACCTGGCGCTGACAAACCCACTTTGACGCTGGGCCAACCGTTCAGTCCTGGCACGAGCAATAATCACTTTTGCAAACCGACAGATGTGGCTGTGGCTTCGTCAGGAGTTTTCTTTGTCGCAGATGGATACTGTAACAGTCGAATAATAAAATTCGATCGGGATGGAAAATTCGTTGCCAAATTTGGTGATGAAGGTAAGCTAAACAGAATTATAATGAATATACAATTAAATATTACCGATCGCCTTGGTATAATTTTTTTTTAAATAAAAAAAATATTAAAAAAATTGTAAAAAAATCGCAAAATAAAAAAATGCATATTGAAGGAAAAATGTAAATGATGTTTTTTAAATGGTCTTTTTAGGTTGGAATTGGATGGAAGGCAAAAGCTCTGCCCTGGCAGTTCCCCATTCACTGGCTTTGATTGAAGAAGAAGACACTCTTTGTATTGCGGATAGGGAACATGGCAGGATAATGTGTATAAATGCAGGTCTCACGACTCCACACCAGTTTGGGGAAATACTCAGTGTGACAAATGTTGGACATATTTTTGGAATAGCTTATTCGCGTAAGTTAATTAAAAAAACATAAAAAAATGGCAGCCTATTAACTTTTTTTTTGAAGAAATTGTAATATTTTTATTTTTTAGCTGATGGATTATTGTACGGAGTTAACGGTGCAGGATCCTCTTCCGCAGAAACACAGGGTTTAACAGTAGACTGGAAAACAAGTCAAGTGATTGACACGTGGACAAGCAAGCGAAACTTTATATCCCCACATGACATTGCGGTTGCACGAGATGGACAAACTTTATTTGTCAGCGAAATCGGACCTAATCGACTGAGCAAATTTGTGGTGCTTCAAACCACCTCGGATTCAGACATGCTTTCTTCTGGATAAGATCTACACGCATTTTGATTTTGTTTTGTTCATTCCAAGATAAGATGTATGATAACCTTGTTCAAAAAATGAGACCCTTAAGCAATCATAATATCACCAAGAAATTTTACACTCGGCTTAACTTGGACAAGGGATTTAAATGCATTTTATTGTGGTTTTTGATGTGAGATAATAAGTACCTGTAGAATATTATTATGTGCCATCATTTAATTCTATCAGAATATCTTAATAAGTTTATTTTTAATCGGCACAAAATCCTTTAGTTCCAAATTGCAGAATAATTGTACTTAAATGATATCAACCAAAGTTAACAAAAATAATGTAATATTCAACTAAATTAGTTTTATTCTTTAAACTACTTATCCTATTAACAGTTTAGTTTTTTATTATTTATGTACAAATGGCAACTGAGAGAATTTTAATATACAAATTAGACAATTATTTGACTTTAGTATTCCGAATTATTAAGTAGCCTTACACATGCAAATTGAACTAAAAATGGTTTAGGGAGTACACTGCCTTGATATTCTCTTAAAATTTAACAAGCTCCTGGATGGATTACCGAAACCACTTTTGTCAGAACCGTATTAAATATCATTATTACCTAAGAGCCTTCAACAGAAAAATATCAATTTTGCAAGGTCATTGATGTGCTTGTCCACAAAAATAATAAAGTCATTAGGAAAATCTGAGATCATATTTAACTTTGGTGCAAATGACTTAGCTTGTAAATGTACGTGAATAATCTCAATCACAAATTAAGCTTTGTTACCTCTGTTCACTTTCATCCGATCCCATTGGATGCTTGCAATCGACAGTTGCTGTCGAGCCACCAGTCTGAGCCCTCATCCTCATTGAATTTTCTATGAAGACGGTATATTTTTTTAAGGGGTTCATAAAATTGTATTACCTTCAAAGCTTCAATCATTCTTTCACGCGCCAGGAAAGAAACATACTGTTTCCTATTTCCGAAACGGAGATACAAAACTTCTGTTTAGGTAAACACAGCTAAAAATATTACCACATGCTTTATCGAAGTAAAAATATGTATCACAGTAGCAAATACTTTCACTTACTAGTTACTTTTTTCAGGTTTAGTACCTTAACCGTTGAGATACATTTGTATTGTTTTCCTGTTTGACGCAATGTAGCCATAAAAACACTTTGAATATAAACCAAATATAATAAAACGACAAAATAATTGTGTTTGTGGAAAATATTTTATTTTTGGGTAGTGACTAGAATTTTGATTAGATTTTTTTCTCGGAAAATAAAATGAGATAATTCACAACAGAGCATGCACGCAATAATAAAATATGAATTTTATAGCATTTTAGGGTATTCGTTTGAAAACTTAACCCAAATGGATTTTTTAATTGATACTATTTAAACATGGTTTGCAAATTATATTGTATAACTTTAAAAAAAATATTTCTTTCTTCGTGTAAAAGCACTGGTTATTTAGAGCGACCCTTGATTGGTTTCATTCTAGGGTGAGTGCAATCATGATCATTTGCAAGTGGGAACTGCAAAAATTGTATAGTTAAAAATTACACAAATATATTTAAGATTTTTATAAGTTTCTAAAAAAACTTACCGCTCCCGCCAATGAAATGGAAGCAAAAACTGCCATCATTAGAGTCACTACAGCACTTTGAAGCTTCATTCTAAAAATTTATTAAAGCTAAAAAATGGTTCACAAACTGTAAAGGTATTACAGGTAGTTTTAACAAAAATATCAATATGATGTCCCTGAATTGGTGTTAAATGAGTAGTGAATTGCGATTTAAGATTTCTCATAGGTTCAAATGCAAACTACGCTTATTTTGTCGTATGTTCAGCAGATGTACATATATTTGTTATGTTCCATGCTTTAAATAACTAATAAAAATTCTTGAATTGTAAGTCGCAATAGTAAACACAATCGTAAAATATTTTCGAATAAAATCAAATGTTTTTTTATATAAGATCATTAAACAATTTTGACATATTTTTCTCAAATTTTATGTGCTGTTCTAGTTTTTGGCAAAGTACTTTTGTGGTTAGTTAAAATTGAAAATATGTGATGCTTTAAAAATTAATATTTAAAAAATCGATCGAATGTTTCTAATCACGGTTTTTAAACAGGGTTTATTTTCTCTCGTTTTGGAATAACAAACGTTTTAGTAATTTTCTGACAGCTGGTGATGGATGACTACTTCATTTGAATTTTCGCACATCTTGATGTTAAACTGCCCATCTGTCATATGGACGAAAATAGAATATTTTCAGGACGAGTTTAAACCTTGAAAATTACACGTAATTTAAAATCTTTAAAAAATATTGCACCAAAATATTTTACGAAATAATTGATCTTACCTTGGGGTTCTGCCTCTGCCAGGGTTTTAACCACCAGTAATGATTTGCAGAGTCTGGGCACTTTTTTGCCAACATTAGGTTTCTGTCGTTGCTCTTTAGTTCCGACTTTGGAATCGGGGAGTTGAAAACCTTCATTTTTTCCGTAGTAAATTTTCAGATGATTGAATTGAGTTGGTTTTTGTTAAAGGTTTAATGTGGAGTCAAACTGTGCTGATTTTTGAAAACGTGGTTGGGTTTTATACTTGACAAATAAATGTACGTCATTCATTGGGAGTGGCATGTCAATATGAGACAAATAAAATTTAATTTAATCGATTAACTGTCTCAGTTTCGAAATACTTTATACCAGAATAAGTCGATTTTATTATATCTGTATGCTAAAATCTTGGTTGCAATTATTTAGCGGATATCAAAATATATGCTTTCAAGTAAAACGTGTAATCAAATGTACACTAATTAAAAACTTATGCATATTTGATTAAACATCTGCAAGCACCCCATACAATTTTTCAATTACATGTACAGAAAATTGTTGAAGAATTTGACTATTGAAGTTGTTCAGCTTTTAATATTAAATGTCAGACACTTCAATTATGCAGACGTAGTACATATTACAGCTTTAAGAATAATCACAGTTCAAAAATTTAACGACTTAATTATTATAATGTCAATTCAACTAACACTTGATCATAAAAATGTTTGAATTATTGAAAAAGTATCCCAGATTCTATTTGGCGGTTTTGCAATTTCATAAACATTCACGAAAACAAGTTCAATGTAACTTGATAACGAATTTTCAAATTTATATCAAAAAAAATTCTAGCATTTTTTAAAAGTCTAAATGTATCAAATGCTTGAGAAACTTTAGTTGAAACTGTTCTGATTAATAGTGCATCAAATATTAAATTATGCATAATGAAATAACGAAAAGCTACCTTACCCGTACAAAAATTTAGTTACATCAAAGTATTGGTACAAAGATAAAATAGTAAAAACTACATAAATAATTAAGTATTGTTATCCGAGTAAGATCAGTTTGTTATGTCAATATTTCTTACACTTGCTAATCTGAAGATTTCAATTTTGACCTAAAACGTATGTAAAATGATATATCTATTTTAATACTAGCATTTGTGCTTAATCGATTAAACTTTAATGTGATTCTTACGCATAAAATACTTCATTTGAATTATTTGCTTCCAAATATAATATTTTTCTTCCAAAATGTATATAAGGCATTCCAGATCTATGTAACAATTGTAGTGTTTTGTTCTAAGTATAGTTAAAGATCAATAGTACCAATATCAAAGTAATTTAACAACATGCAGTAAGAATGAAGTTTCTATTCAGCTTGTCTATATTTCTGATTTTGTCAGTTTTGTTTGTATCGACATCAGCAGTAAGCTAGTATTTGTTTAATTAAATTCAGAAATATTGATTTGTTAAATAATATTTCTTGCATGTTTTCTTTTTTAGGTACCATCAGCTCTTGAACAAAAGATGAGTGCGTTAGGGCATCCACCAGAGGACCATTCGAAATGAAATCAAAGAAACATCAGAACTTTAAAAAACACTTTATAACTGTATTTTGTAGTCAAAATTAATAGTGAAATCGAATACATTAAATGTAATTATTAACTTAACTCAGTTTTTATCAACTTCTGTTTTCATACGTGAAGTGTTTTAAACCCAAATTCATCGTTTTCGGTAACCAAATAAAGTAAAATAGTCGTTTCATCGGTGAATTAAATTCTTTATTTCACGATATCTGAAATAAAAATTTATATAGTCAGATTTTCCGTTTAGCTACTCATATTCTATCAAAGCATTTCTTCTAGTTTTGTTTGCTTTTGTATTTTTTGCACAGCATTTTATTTCGCAAAGTCAGCCGATTATTTTTAGCTCAAGTAAATAGAAACAAATAAAACAATTTGGTTGGAGACCAATAAAAATATTTGACACACAACTGCCCTTTTCGCAAATGGAGATTGATTTTTTTTATCACCGTGTGCAAATGTGTCTGCTTTCAAGCTTCAAAAATTTACATAGGAATTCAAATATACCACATTCCGATTCATCCAAACTTTTATGAGTTTTTTGTCGTTTTTAAATATCTGGCGTTCTTATGACGCAAATCGTAAATGATGACATTCGTATGACTTTGACCTTTCAAGGTTATGCATGTGTTATGGTGTTTATTGCGTTATCTGTTGCATATTATTTCACCTTTGCACTGAAATATAAATGCCAATTCGATGAAATATCGATTTCCATTAGCTATAATTCCACAATGCGACACACTAGACTGCCTACTTCAACGCACGAAATTGGAAGATAACCCACAAAATGTATGTAGTTTGTAAAAAAAGTAAATTTGTCTTTGAATTATTGCTTGATTAACGAAATGTACATAGTGAGAAAAGAATAAAATTACGACAAACTTGTACAAAGCGAGGTGCTGAAATTAAGGACAACGCCAGCCCCACATCCGCCTCCGTACTATGGCGATGAATGTTGTGGCCGTAAAAGCAGCCAATGTACCCAAAATGGAAATGTCTCGAAGGCAGGGGGAAAGAGGAGCTCACTCCGTTTGCCCCTCCAAAGATATCCATTTCCTGATCCCCAGAAGTGACTATTCTCTAAGACCTTTATCAATGGCAGGGCATGATGGACTATAGGATAGGGCCTTTGATATTTATTGGCTGACGTTTTTGAGAATACGTACATCGTATGTAATATTCGAATACTAGTGCCTCCTATCACCGGCCAAATCTCTTAAAAATGCCTGACTTGGCTAGCCTTTCCACAAATAGCTGACTAATTCAAAAATTTCGGTATCTTTAAATAATTTCAAAATTGCAGGTCGAAAAATTAATGTTCCTTTCACAACTGTTCATTGCATGAGGAAATAAATATGCTACTGTAATGTTAACCATAACATTTAAAATATTTTTTTAAAGCTTATCAATATATATTTGGACGTAAAACGAAAAACAAATAGATTCGTTACGCTTGCATAGTTGCTTAATGTGGTAGGCACTTGTTGATATTGGTGAAGGATGAGCAGCACCGCCAAAGCCAATTCTATGCATTTGAGTTTGTAAAGACAATCTTCTACGGAGAAATGCATAAAAAGCTTATGAGAAGTGAGAAATTTTGTTATTTCAAATTTTACTGAAAACTGGAGATTCAAAAATACAGGTAGTTAGTTATTGATATTGAAAAACAAATTGATGGAATGTTTTTGAAATATAATTTTAAGCCGAAATCTTTTTTCTTTGCAGGAAAATATGTTTTATTTTTATTTTTATTAGCTGATAATAACTACTTCATTTGAATCCTTTTACATCTTGCTGTTATATTGCTCATCTGTTATATGTGGTATAGCAAATGAATTACTGATGAGAGAAAGTTTAAACCCTGAAATATTAAACAAATATTTAAATATTTTTGATTTATTTAATACAAACATATAAAAAAGGGTTTATATTACAAGGGTGTTTGTCTCGGTCATGGCTTCAACCACCAGTAGTGATTTTCAGAGTCTGGGCACTTTTTTGCCAACATTAGGTTCCGGTCGTTACTCTTTAAGCCGGAGTTTAGGAGCGAGGAGTTAAAAATCTTCATTATTTCCGAAGCTGAAACAAGGTTTTCTTGGTTAAGTATTAGATGTGGGGTCAAACTGTTCCAATGTGAGAAAACGTTGTTGGTTTTTATACTTGACAGACAGAATAAGTCGACAGCATATCATTTTAAAAGGATTTAGTCATTCAAGTGGTATCGAAATAAATAATTAGTTTTAAAATCCACCGGAAAATATTTGTAATTTCATTTAAGACAAACTACAGCGACGTTAATTTAAGTAATAAACCATTTTAATTATCAACATATTAATGATAAACGTCAGACTCGTTTTAATTTCTACAGACGTGTTAGATTTGAATTATTTTTACAATTTAGAATATTCCACAATTTTAACTCAATTTTGATGATGAAAAATCCAATTAACTTATTTAATAATAATTCGCTTTATTAAAAAAGACGACACAGGATATTACGTCGTTGTTTTATTTTATATACACAATCTATAATTTCTCCTAATCGCGTATTGTGTATAATTAGACCGCCTCGTAATACTGCGCATATC
>JAQFZH010004269.1:0-12239 GCA_034695485.1 Entomobrya nivalis
GCAATTTTTTCAATTCTCTACAACATATCTAAAATTCAGATTTTTGAAAATGGCCATGCCTAAATTTCGAATTTCGATTCACACTGCAGTGTGACTTCTCATGTGAATTCCTAGGGTGCTAGCCTCAGCAAAAGATTTTTCACAAATGTTGCACTTGTGAGGTCGTAAGCCTTCATGTCGTGCCTTGATGTGTTGTTTTAGGTTATCTTTCCATTTCGATTTGTAGGTGCACTGAGAGCACTGATATCTTTTCTCTTCTGAGTGGACAGTCTTCTTGTGACTTGTCAGATTCGTCTGTTGTTTAAATGCTTTGCCACAAATATCACACGAGAAACTGCTCTCTCGCCCATGTATCAGTTCATGGTTCTTTTTGTTTGATTCTTTGTTGAACTCCTGTGCGCAGATGGAACAGTGAAAGGGCCGTTCCCCAATATGACGAAGCAGATGAACAGTTAGTTCCTGAGGTGTTTCCTCACAGAAGGGGCATGCCGACTTTCCTTCAGACCTATAAAACATAATAGAGAAAACAGTTAAATTTCACAAAAAAATTGAAATACCCAACAAGTCCCACATATGTTAATTACAGCAGTTAATTTTTCATGTTTAAAAAGTACTTACATTTTACAATTTGCCCAGTTCTTGTCTGGTAAATAATTATGATAGATTCGTAGCGACTATTTGCAAAAAACTGATTTTACTTTAGAGAATAGAATAGCCTGACTGCACAGAGGGACATCCAACAAGAAAATGAAGCGTTCTTGCCTACTCAAAAAAAATGAAATGCACATAACATTCATCAAAAAATATACAAGATCCCTGCGTAGCATTTTGTATAACAGTTTTACAATATTCCACAACAACCAAGTCTGCAAGGCAAAAATACAGATAAAGAATAGTAGCATAGCATCCTAGTTTTTTTTGTACATGAACCCATAATAATGGACCCCTCCAAACTCATTTGAATACTTTCATGTCTTAAATCAAGTTTATCTTAAATATGCTAATGACCACAAAACCCAAGACAAGAAGGCGCCATGCACACCAATATCTATTTTCACCAATCCACAAAAATACGTAAGTGTACTGGTCCTTCTGATGCATTGATAGTGGACATTTGACAATGGAATAAAAATGGTCATATCGTCACAAACTTTGATTATGGCTCCCTTTCAAATCACAATGCAGCAAATATCGTCTTCACTAGACGACGACCATGCCTACTAAACCATAAGAAGTCGTTTACATGCATTCCAATGAAAAATGCATATTTATAAACGTTCGCATTTGGTTTTATGTATCTCAGATTAGAAATACAAAGATTCACCACATTCAAAGATTTATCTAATTGATATGCTTCATGTATCCCACAAAGTATGTCATCAAATAAGTCAAAATGAAAGGCTTCTTGAAAGAAACTACTTATCTTTTTCGTTAACTTTTTTTTACTCCAACAAAATCACGTTTTTATTTTATTTTATGGATTTGTTTGGGGCAAATAGAAATCCCAGCGTTTTCTTATATTTATTATGTTGCAAATTGATTTTGATGTTGAAACCGAAAGGAAAGTTTGCAGTTTTTTTGGTTTACTATGATTAAAATCTATTTTCATGTATCCATTTGAGCATAAACCCATTTTAATTTCTGATGTCTCACCATCCATATAATATTAAAATGAGTCTTCACTTTACTTGTTCGTAAAAAAATATTATACTTTTTTGTCTTGTAGCTTGTGACATTCTTCTTGAGTTTTACAAAGAAAAAACTGCAAAGATAATATAGCAGTCTACAAGTGACATTTTATGGCTTGTTTACAATTTAGCTTGCATATTGCAATTTGCTGTTGGTTGCTGCTGGTGACCCTCGTGTCATGGTTAGGATTAGAAAGAACCGCAAACATGATCATTATTTTTGTAGTGTCGTAAGCCTATACTACTTTTTCGTACATTTTTACTAGCCTTCTCCGTTTTTTGAAGTGAGTTAGATAAAATATTATGGTAAATGCATTATGGAACTTCTGATAACAGTGGCTTTGTTTTGCTTTTAATGCGAGGCGGAATTAACGGTTGCCTGCCAAAAATGACGAGAATAACTGACTTGAGTGACTTTAATGAATGATCATGTCATGATGAAGGAAACAATGTATTGTTTTTGAATCATTTTATTAATTGATAATTGATTTTCATATTTATTTTAATTACAAAGGGAACATTAAAGAAAGGTTTTTTTCTCATTTACTCCAAAGTCATACCAGAAATACACTATCACTTTCTATCACTATCCAGAAAGACAACAAGACAATTACAGCTATGAAATGCTAATTAATTCTAGTTGCTATCCAACTAACATTTTGGAAATATGAGACATTTAATGATTGTAGTTGGTGGAAGAATGTTAGTCTCAAGTGTGAACTTAATTAATTCTAAAAATTATAGTTTTTTAAAGACAAGCTAGGCTGAACTAAAATTGTTCTCCAATATTTAAAAAAAATTGTGTGCATGGAACAAGGTTAAAAATTAAATCATGTAACATTAAATATAAAGAGAACTTTTAAATAAATATTATGTGTAGATTAAACTAAAATATAATCAGACAATAAAGAAAACAGATATAATTTTTCCTACTAATTGTGCTGAGCACTTACAATATATACTGGTACATAATTTGGACAGACAGACATTTTCTACCCTATTTTCTCGACAACTGAAAAACATTTTTGCTTCCTATTTTCGTGAAAAAAATGTAAAACAACCAAAAATTATATGCAACAATATTCCACGCCACACTTTCTCTTCTAACTACTCATCTAAGACACCCCCAACTCTCATAGTCAAGACACCCATTGTGTATATTTAATCCTGGTGAAGTTTCTTCGACAAAGTCCTCTTTCTCGTTCCCCTTCGAATACCATTCACTAAACCAATTGGCTGTTCCATCTTGTCATTTCTTGGGGACGACGGAAAGTTATTATTTTTGGGAGACAGATGGCTTTCTTCCAAACCCTTCCTCACACGATCAATTTCTTTCTCTGGCTCCTGGCTAAACACATTATCATCCGTATCAACATTCACCTCTTCCTCATCGATTTCCAAAATCTCAGGTGGCGATACAGGCTTTTCTGGCAATAAAGGAGTCTCCACTTGTTGCGCTGAAGACTGACCTTTCAAACTCTCAAGATGATGATTTTCAGCTCGGTGAATATGGAAAATTTTGGAAGAACGAAACTCCTCACCGCAAAATCCACACTTGACCTGCATTCCATTACTTTTTGGGTGCTGTTCAAGTACGTGGGCCCTTAAAAGCTGCAGATTCGTGAATCCCTGACTGCAAATTACGCAGCCGTAGCATTCTCCATAGTCGGGGCGCCGATTGGATGCATTTAATTCGACTGGGATCCCCACCAAATCATTTCCATTTTCACTTGGATTGTTATTCATGAGGCCGTTAGCTTGTTGCTGGTCCACTAGTGGGGGCGGAGGAGACTTGGCATTGACTTGTTTTTTCAAAGACGACAAGTTAAACTCTAACCAAAGCAGCCTGTCGATTTCCCTTTCTTCCTCATTCACACTCATTTCCAGATCAATAACTTCAACTTGATTAGAATCCTGCCTATTAGGTGGGGCAGCCTTTGCCGACATCTTATCGGTGGCATCCTTCTCTTGAGATTGCATTTCCAAGTCAACAACTTTTTGCGACAGTACCACTGGCTCTCCTGTCAAATCGACCACTGGTACCTCAGCTCCAGCCCCATCACTTTCTGATGGTCTACTAGAAGTACACTTGGCACTTGCTTTTCCACAATTGTTATATAATTGATGTTGGTCGAAAACACATTTAAACTGTATTTCCTTTTTACATGAAGTGCACTTTGTTGGAAAGAAGTACTCAAAAGTATTTTTACGAATATGTGCCAAAAATTGTGCTGACGTTTCGAACTGTGCTTTGCAATGGCACCGAAATTTTCTCTTGGATGGGTTTGTAATAGTTTGTGTAAATTTGTCACAATTCATTTTGCACTTACTTTTTCCACAGTTTTACACTATTTTGATTTCAAAAAGGGATTTGATTTAATGTGCACGCTTAACTTTACAATTCCAGTGCAGCATCCAGCGAAAGTAAACTTGTCAACGTGTTTTAAAGGCAGAAAGTAGAGCTGCCAAAATTTCATGCGTTCTATCTCATTTCCCAAAATAAAATAAGTTGAAAGACAACCAGCTCCAGTATATTCAACTTTCAACACCAGTTAAATTGCAATGATAAGTGTTAACTACTGAATGGTAACGTTATACGTGGTGCATAAATTATTTGGTAAATTTGCATTGCTTGCTAAAAAACGTATCGGGTTTCATTTTAAGTGTAAATTAGTTTTTATTTCTTTGGGACAATGACTTATTGAAATTTGGTTTATGGCTACTTAGAAGTATTTTTTACTGATAAAAGTATTGAAGGACAAGTGAAGATATGGTCGCATTATGCTCCTTCCAGCTACTGCTGATTTATTGAAGCATTGCAAATATAACTAACTTTGGTATGGTGTGTAGTGAGTGCATGCAACTTTCACGGTCGGAGATTGATCTTGACTCGTCAAGTCACAAGGTACCTCATCCTACTAATAGGATTTATATAGTAATGCATTATAATGTGTGAAAATGAAAGAGATTAATTTCATAAAAAATATGATTATTTTGGTGATATGATGAAGTCCTGGAGGAAAACAGTGAGCAGAAAGATTCTGGTTGTAAAAGCACATAAACAAAGGATTAAAAATTTAATTTTGTGTATCCGGAGCATTAACAGAGCCAATTTTATGGTAAATGTATTATTATTATTATGTCTCCCAAAAATGATGAGAACAGTTTCTGATTTGAGTGAATTTTGTGAATGATAATGCGGAATAAAACAAGGCACAACATATTATTTTTTATATCATTTTATTAGTTCATAATTTTTGCATGCATTTTTAGTTACAGAGGGAACACTTACAACTTAAAAAAGAAATACTTATTTCTATTTACTCCAAAGTAATCCCACTATCAACTATGCACTGTCACGTTTGCTAAAGACATACTAAATGATTTACGGAATTCCAGTGTGAATGAATAGCTGTTCATGAGCCTAAAACCTTATCTTTTTAATCCTAACGATCTAACTTACACTTACACTACAAAATCTAAAAGATCGGAATAGTGAAGGATATAAGTCTCAAACGTAACTTGGTCATATCTTCCTTAAAATAAGAGATTTCTAAAAACCCACAGTTATTGAAACTAGATTGGATATTTACTTCAAAATTTTCAAAAAATTTGAGCAAGGAACAAGATGAAAAAATAAACTCATGCCAAATGCATATTTTTTTTCTCCTCAAGTTATTCTTTGGACTAAATTCACACAGAAATATTTATGTTATATATTATCCATATTATCTATGTAATGCACTTAATTGATATCTAGATTTAAAGGCAGCCACTTTTTACAATCAAAATAGAAAGTGGGATTTTAGCAAAATGTTGAATATTTTTGTGTATGTACGTATGTATATCTAACTGTCTAGTCTAGTATGAGTTTGGTGGAAAAGTCGATCAGAAAATGAAAGAACGACCTTGAAACGAGTTAAAAAAAGAGCAAATAGAATATTGAAGAGCTGATAGCCGTATGATTAAAATACTATTTGCACATGGAAGTTGAAATTGCAAAATAGAAAAGCAGAACATTAAGAATTATACAGACATGTAGCTACTCTGTTTTCTTTTTGAAAAGCCATACTTAAAACACTTATAATATGAATTACCAACTAATATACTTTTTTTGAAAATGCATACAACAAAAAATAAGTATAGAAAAGTTATAAATGTAAATGATGCATGTCGAACCCTCGTTCCCTCTGTAATCTAGTTTTCACTACTTTTTTTTGTAATGGACTTGGTGTCTGTGTTCGTGAAATGTCTTGCAAGACCCAAATTCCTGTCCACACTTTGCACACCTGACTTCACTCCGTGTAGCCTTATGCCATTCATGCAGATGATCCTTTAACCCCTGCAACATTCTGAAATCTTGATCACACAAAAAACATCCATAAAAGACGTAGTCAATCCTTCCAGTGTTCCTAGTTAATCCAATCGAATCGCCATTCTCATCTTGATCCGCATTCATGATGCCCGTGAAGAGTTCCATCTCGTCCATTTGAGAAAGCGAACGAGTGTCATCCGACCCAGAGCTGTCTGTATTTCTTTCTCTCTCATCATTATTAACAGGAATAACGACTTGATTTTCTTCCATTTCGATTTCCAAAACTTGAGGTGGCATCAGTTTGGAAGTTAGTGGTGGCATTCCAACTATTCCAAGTCGTCTTGAAGACATTCTCTGGCGAAGGGATGAGATGTCCAAAGATCTAGCCAAACTAGCCACTGGTCCAAGTGCGCGTTTTGATTTGACAGAGCTACAAAAACGAAGAAAAATGAAGAAGACAATAATAAAAAACACAACACAAAAATTTGAAGATGAGAACTACATGTTCAATTTATGCTAAGTACTTACCCTCCATTTTGGACTTGTCTTAAAGGATCCCTTCTTGTACGAAACTTCCTTTTTGCATCTTGATCCCCTCCTTCCCCTTTTTTCTTTGGTTGCTTCGTTTGAGGGAGTTGGTTTGATGATGGTGAGGAAACTGGAGCAAACAACTGATCCAAAACTCCCGAGGAAGTTCCAACTCCATTTCCATTCGACTCTGATGGAGCAGCAATACAGTTGGCCGACATTTGTCTACTTGTTTTAGACTTCATCTGAATGTCAGATGAATGTTGTTGGGAAGTTTGTGGTGGCATTCCAAGCCGTCTTAGAGACATTCTCCGACGTATTGATGATACACCCAAAGATCTTGCCGAACAGGCCGATGGTCTGCGTGCGCGTTTTGATTTGACAGAGCTACAGACAAAAACAAAATAAAAAGATATTAATTAAAAATCACAAAAAAATCGAAGAAGACAATTACATGTTCAATGTATACTTATCAGATCACTCACTGTCCATTTTGGTCCTTTCTTAAAAGACGCATTCTTCTTTGCCGAAGCTTCATTCTCGCATCTCGATCACTTCCTTTCCCTTTCGTTTTTCCTTGCTTCGGAGTTTGAGGAAGTTGATCGGATGATGATGAGGGAACTGGAGCAAACAACTTATCCCAAAGTGCATCTGCTCTTTCCTTCAATTCTGGTGAACCATCGAAATACTTGTCCGTCATTTTTCCGCATTTCTTAGACTTCTGATGTTGTTTCAGTTCACTTAGAAAGAAGAACACCTTTTTGCATGGGTGGCACTTGAACCTCGGCTTTTCAACTCTTTTGTAAATATGCAACTTTAATAGTGGCAAGTTTCTAAACTTCATCTTGCACTTGCACCGGAAATTCCCTTGCTTGTTGGACAACACATCGTGATCTGTGATTTGAATCAAACTGCTCAAATCCAAGTCATCAGGTTTCTCAACTTTCACTGACAATGCCGGGGAGGTGACTGGTGCTGGAGTGACATTTTCTTCGGCGTTGAACCCATCCTTCCGAGATTTCATTGCAGCTTTTGGTGAATTCCTGTTGAAATTTGGAGATGTGGGGGTGGATGGGGGATTATGAGACTTGGATTTAATTCCGTTAGTGGAAATACTGTTTCAAAGCAGTGTCCAGAAATGTTGAAATTCTCAGCGTGCTTTAAAGATAACAAGTAGAGCAGCCACAAAAAAATGCATGCGTTATTTTTCATTCCAGAAAAGCAAATAAGATGAAAGACAACCAGCGAGTATATTCAACACCAGTTAAGTTGCAACGATGATAACGACTGTATTCCTGCTACCTTAAACTTTCAACCGATCTCGGTTACGTCAGCTTATTTTTTTTACTTTGAGACTCTTATCAACTTGTGTGATTGTGTGCACTGTGAACCTTGCATATAAAAAATCCCCCGTTTTTGTATTTGTCTTTTCATTCTGTATGCTAAAGTTATACGTGGTCTTCTTCCAGCTAAAGAGTAGTTTACATGTTCATTGCTCACGAAAACCGTATCGGGTTTCATTTAAGTGCACATTAATTTTTATTTCTTTTCAGGACAATGACTTTTAAATATAATAAATCGCAGACGATTTTTTTTTTACTGATTGAACGATCGAAGGACAAACGTTGAATGTATGCTAGCAGTGCAGCATGTTCTTGCTAATTATTATTCTAATGCTGACTTGCTGACATGACATGATGAAGCAGTGCAAATAATATTTATAAATAATTCAATATATAACTTTCACGGTTTTCGATTGATCGCAACTCTGGACTCGTTCCAAGTTACCCCAATCTAATAATAGGGTTTATAAAGAAATGTGTGAAAATAAAAGCTTAATTTTAGAAAAAATATGAATATGTTGTTAAAATGGCATCTCAGTTGATATGATCCTTTTCTGTCTATATTGAAACGTAGGAGAACAAAAAACAAATCAAGGTTATTCCACTGCACTGCACGTCACACGTTGAGCAACGACAGTGAATTGGAGTTTGCAGGACAAATTTATAGAAATTCCAGCGGTTGCTGATATCATACTGCAAACTGCTTTGGATTATGACACTGAATAAAAAGTTTGCAGGTTTTTCGGTTTAATATGCTTTAAAACTATTTTTTATGTAACTGGAGCATTAACCTATTTTAATTTCCGATGTCTCGCCAAAAAAAATTAAATGACTCGTATGTTTGCTTCTTCGTTAAAAAATTATTACGCTTCTTATCTTGAGGCTTGTAAAATTTTGAAAATATATTTTTTTATAAACTTAATGAAAAAGGAGTTTGCTGTATTGAATAATACTGATGGTGACCTTCGTGTCATGGTTAGGATTAGAAGCACAATCATGATCGTTATCATTATTATTGTCGTAAGCCTAATCCCAGCGATTCTTATATGATTTTAGTACTACTGCTTTTTTCACATTTCGAACTTAACTTCTTCGCTTCAAAATGAAGTGATGTAGATAAACTGTTATGGTAAATGAAATGCATTATGAAAATTATGTATTATATTTTGCTTTTCATATGACGGATAAAATAAACGGCTTTCTATATTTATGCCTGCCAAAAAATTACGAGAATGTTTCAATTCTGAGTGAAGTCTTTGAATGATAATGATGAATGTTGAATAAAACAAGGCACAATGCAATGTATTAATTTTAAATCATTTACTTATTGATAATTATTTTGCAGATATGTTTTAAGTACACAGGGAACAATAACTAAATAAATATATAAATATTAGTGTTCACTCCAAAGTAAAAACAGAATTTGGTATGTTTCGTTCTAAAGACTTAACTTATGTTAGTGATTGGCGAAATTCCAGTGTAAACGGATAGCTGTACATTAACATAACACCTTATCTCTTTAATCCTAAAGATCTCTCTCACGCCACAAGATCTTTATGAATTTCAGCGATGCTGCTGATGCTATCCAACTAATATAGGGAAATATGAGACATTTAATGATTATAATTGCTTAACAAATAATTAACTTTTTAACCGAAGCCATTGGAAGTGGACTGGAATTATACTTCAATTACTTAAAAAATTGTGAGTGAGGAGCATGATCAAAAAATTAATTCATGCAGTCAACGTTGAAACGCATACTAATTATTATTTTCTGTTCAAGTTATTCTTCTGGAAAGACAGAAAATGTACAATTACTGTGTAATAGAATTAAGAAGGAACTGTGATCTAGATTAAAATACATCCACCATGCAAGAAAGAGTACCAGTATGCATTACATTAATTAGACAGACTTGTACAAAAAAAAATGTATACAAAATAAAATAAAAGTAACACTTGTAAATAAATATTATGAGCTCATAAAAAACTATAATTAACGTTCTCTTGTAAATGAAATTCAAAATGACATCTTCTAAGCTAATAGTACCATCCGACGTAAAGGAAACATTTTCACTCTTTTCAACAAAACAACTACGCACACGGCGTACATACATACATTTATATTCGGTTGTGTGTCATCCTGCCTGGGTGAAAATGTTGACACTGACATAGTTGAGTTAACCTGACACACTACTCGTGTCCTCAACTCAAAAAATACATGAAGGCACGGAAAATGTTTAGGAGTAGCCCCCACTTCCTGGCTTCGTTGAAATCACTGCTTTCACCAAGCCGTCGTCCAGCGATACTTATCAGAACATACAGCAATTGCTTCACATTTGAAGTCCCAAAACGATTCTCTTCAACCTGTTGACCATTTGGTTCGGAATTGGGGTCCAATGATACGGGTTCGATTAATGAGGAGGATGAGTCCATTAAATCAGCACAGCATTCTGATGACAAGGAGGATGCATGAGTTTGCGAAATTGCTTCCTCTTCGTGTGGGTCATACACCTGGTTGAGTTGAGCTTGTATAGCTTGCCATTTGAATTGAGTGGGTTCCTCCAGTTGAGACACCATTGCTCCAGAATATTCTGGGGCCACTGCTGAGGCACATGCCTGCGCCATGTCCAAACTGGTATACCAACTTTCCAAAGGGTCATCTTGGTCTTGTTGTGCGACTTGTGGTGATAGGGGCTCCTCTTCTTCCATCATTTCCACTTGTTGTGGGGCAACACGAACTAGACCCACAGCATTGGACCACGGTTCTTGCGGAGAAACTGGAACGCAACAAAGACACGTTCGGTCGCCTTCAGGTTCTTGGAACACCTTGCCAATCTGATCAACCAACTGGAATTTTAAATAAATAAATAAATAAAATTATTAATAAATTACAGAAAAAAGTAGGTTAAAAACCTTAAATTTTATAGTTACCGGTTGAAAGCGTGGCGTGCTCATCCATCCCAAAATATCTGTCTTTGATATCTGCTCGTAGCCAAGAAATTGAGAAATCGTTTTGATCCACTTTGGACTCCTAACTGGATCGTAGTTATGAGGGTGTTTCAGGCTCTTGGTTAAGAACGCTTTAATAATAACGATTCTTCGCTCCGTTAACCGTTTCTTGCTTTTACGAGGCTTTTTAGCAGCCCTTGGCTCCGGTTCCTGTTTCACTTCCGGAACAGCTAGACTAACTGCATCCAGAGTTGGAGCACAGTAAAGGCAATTACGTTTGGATGCATCAAGGTCCTCGTGTTCTCGGTGCATCTGAACAATCTCATCAACCTTCTGCAATTAAAAGTAAAATAAATAAATATTTCTGTTAATTAATTTACACATTAAAAATAAAAGCCAATTCAAATAAAGAGTTAAATAAATAAATAAAGTCAAACTTACTTGGAATGGAGTAGGTAACTTGTTGCTTCGTGCTAACTTAGCCTTTCCCATTTTGTTTGTTTGGAAAATTGGAACTTTTTTTCTTTGGAGCAGACGTCAGGGAATTATTTTTGAGTTGAAGACAAGGAGGCTTTCGACTTTCGAACGCTTCAAGATCACAAGGCAAGATCAGAGATGAGCTGGAATGAATTACAATTATGACTGGTTGAAAAAACGACAATTGAACAAGTGTATTTTAATTATAAATCACCAATTAGATTAATAATTAAATGTTATTAGTTATTGAAATATAATTATAATTATTAAGTCACCTTTAAAAATTTATTTCACTCCAAGAAAGAAATTCGGTTCAGATTAAACTGTTAACTCGTCATATGCCTTCTTTCTTGACTTTGTCGACCGTCCAAAAAAGACCCAATACCTGTCCATGTATAAAATGGGGACGGGCTGATTTTCAGCTGGATCCAATCCAAACACTGGAATTTTATACAGAGCGTATACGACGGACACGACAGAAGAGTCGAGCATGTTTCTGAAAACTCATCTCAGAAACATTGAAACTTTTACATTTATAGTTTCTACTTTCCACTGCACTGTTGACTGCACTGTGACTGTATATTTTTTGGTGAAGACCTAAATAAAAAATACAACTAGAAGAATTGCATATCTATCTACCAGGTAACCGTTTGTTTTTTGTTGGATGAGTTGATTTGTCTATTAAATCATAATGGCTAAAAATTCAACAATAAAAAGAAAACTAGATACGTCCAACAATTTATTATATCTGATTGGCTACTCAAAAGAAACCAACAAAGTTCATTCCTAAAGCTTTTCATGATCAAAATGTTGAATGTAGTTTTAGACAAATGTGCATTTCTTCGACTCCCCGCCCCAGAGCTGGGATGGGCCCCAGTGCCCGGTAACCAATTTTAGGACACCGGGCACTGGGCACCGGTACCCATCGGTGCCCGGTAC
>JAQFZH010004270.1:0-12237 GCA_034695485.1 Entomobrya nivalis
TAAAATCTTTTAATTTTCATTTATCGTCATTAAGTGGCCGTACTTTTAAAAGAAAAACAAGAACGCTGTATTCAAATGCTGTTTTAAATACATAACGCATCTTTTGATCATTGTCAACGTCAACGAACACATATCATTGTCTCGTTAAATGCTCTGTTTCCTCCAGGTCCAGGTCACATCTATTGCCTCATGATTTTTTGCTTGAAGTGTTAAACAGAGGCTGACACTAGAAAAACTAAAGTCCGAAACAATGTCAAGTTTGTCAATCTTTTCTGTCGAGAAAACTTTCTTTGTTTCCACAAACGTTTTAATGGTAGCAATATTTTACACTTTATGAAGAATACTATGTACTAAAAAACTGCTTGTTGTTAAAAGTATGTTATTTCCCCTATTTTATTATTACTGCTTGATATAATATAAATCGGCTGTCTTAAAAGCATTAGGAGCATCCACCAGTTAGCATGTTCCAGTGTTTCTGAAAGACATTGATCATTGATGACCGCTGAACAAAAAGGATCTATTCAAGACGAGGTGAAAATGACAAAGTATCCAAAAAGTCGGTACTAACAATCTTCTTTCCATTTATCTATTCTCGTTCCACTACTGTCGACCTGTCAGACAGAAAAGTGCTAGGGGGACTCTTGGTATACTATTTCAAGCAGGTGTCTGGTTGTTCTAAACATGTGATGATGCGGTTATACTGGTGAAAGTCTTTAATATATCAAGCAGGATGTCTTCAGGATTAAGTATTGAAACAAGTTATATCGTCTTCTGAAACTTGGTATAATGATGTTGGTGATACTCTGCAGAGTGACGTGAAAAGAGAGTAGAGGACCTCAGAACTTAATGCAGAGAGAGACAGAAGAGAAAATGACCAATCGGGCAATGAGACATTAGTGAGTCATCGATCTTGGGATATCAATCACCACGTGCCGTACTAGCAATCATACGTATAAATAAGTGACATAGGAAAAGAGTGTATGTCGCAACAAACCACTTTCACAAGCAATCTTTCTCATATCTCTCATAGCAAGAAATTTATTGTGTGCCATTTCCTTTTGTCCATATAATTCGTTTCTTTCCTAGTTTAAATATTCATAAAGTCAAAAGTTCCACCACGTAGTAAAAACTCGTGTATTTCAAAAATTGCATTCGGATTAATAAAAGAATGCATTTAATTTGGAAGAACTTTAATAAACACTACTTCGATCAAATCTGGGTTGTCAACTTTAAATCTTTATCTTAGTCATAATGTTGTAATTTGCAATTAGAACGATTCTTCTGAGCATTCGGGATACAATCATCGCAATATCGCATCGACTATTGACTATGATGATCGTGTTTTATGGTCTTGCGGAGACATGCACCGCAAATTCATGTATATGGGAATTTTGCTGAGTTATATGAAATTTAGTTCGCCAACATTTATTACTTTCCCTTGAAAATGAATTTCCCATTTTCTTTAATTTCTCAGTGTGCTTTCTTCGCAAGCTAAAGGACAAATGGATCTGCTTGTATGCAGTCGAGTTAAGACATTAAGTATACTTGTTGGATGATTCCGTGAAAAAATACACATAAGCATACATACATGCATACTCAGCATGACCAGATAATATCTTTTTGGTGCATATAAGCCCTGATCTTTTGTGGTAAGCAATAAGCATACATACTGTACTAAATGTACAGACAACATTCTTTAGGGGACCGCTGGCATTAACAACGGAGATGACATTCGCATCTCACACACTATCAATGGCTTGATTAATTGATCTCGTCCCAAATGTATCTCATGTATGTCCCCTCCTTTTTCCACTCGCTATTTTTTTCTCTTTTACTTCGCTCGTCAGCGTGGCATTCCATAAGTTAAATCTTTGGAACACTGAAAAAGCTTCCCACTTGCCTGCATCGAAAATAAAAGCATTAAGCCTCATATACATTAAACGTCAACTACTGACTTGTATATTGGATTGAGAGTTTGGCTGAATTGTTAGCGTACGTATATTATATCGTGTGTACCTTTTAAACCATGTGCATCGACAGCTCTTGTGAATAAAGTAGCTGTAGATGATTGGAGATTCCACTGTCCAATACATTCAATAAAAAAGGCATTAAATCATTCTTTCTTCTTCCCGCGAGGGCATATGTCATGCACAATTTAGTCTCGTCTTTGTATGTGACCACGACCGCTGTATGCACAGACCTATGTAGATCTAGTATGATATTTAGTATGAAAAAAGTTCTTTAAAGTTGATCGAAAACAAATCTCTTTAGTCTGTAAAACATCCACTTTTATGATTCTCTGTTTATTATAAAATATGTGTATGATAATTTTTCAAATAGTCATCATGTCATCAGTATCATCATTGCAGATCCCAATTTGAAACGATTTGGTTCCATAAAAATAAGACTGTCTAAGGTTTTTTCAGTAGACCGTTAGAAAAACACTGCGTATTTAGTGATGAGAGGTTGGTAAATTGCAATCGTATCCTTTTTTACCATCACGTGTAAAGGAGTCAGGCGTACACTTATCACATAATTACCATTCAGTAAAAGGCAAAAGAATGGTTTGCGGACGCAATGGAATGATATTTTAATATACATACACGAGAATTTCTTTGGTTAGTGTTGCCGAAGATGCATTTCCTTGTTTGTAAGAATGTTTATACATATAGTGTATACGCGTAAACGCTAACTGATTTGAGAACCCGGATTTTCGGATAACTCATTTCGACAGTCTGGCGCCTTCGTTTTTATTCTTGGGTTTTCTTTCCTTCATGCTTCTTGCATCAGCTCAGCTCATCCGTTCTTACTCCAGCAGTAGATATTTCACAAAATACGTACACACATATTGTACGCTATGTATAAACTAGAGTGGTTGCACTCTTAAAGCTGCTCCCTGTAAAAAGAACTCAACTCATCTCCTCTTCTCCTGAGATTTTTCTCAACCTCTCCAAAAAAATACTCCTATTCTCGGGGCAAGAAGTACTACAATGAGACCGAGAGGCACATCAGTCTCGGATGAACAAGATGTGAAAAAGGTTCCCATACGAAAAGAACGTTTGAAGATATTGAAGACAGCAGAGAAAAAGAGAGAAAGGAAAAGTCTTTTTGGCTTCGTTGTTTCAAGCTTGGTTCGTGTCTTCTCTTTCCCTTTCTTCGCCTTCCGCTCGTCCGTCCGTTCCGGACTATCCGCCTATCTCGGCATGAATCTTCTCTTTTTCTCGCAGAACAAATCTAGCTCGACTATGGTGAGGAGGACAATGTTGCCACAACTGCCGTGTACTTTTCTCTGTACCATCACTACTACTACCACGCTTTCTTTATTCTGTCTGGCCGACTACTTGTCATTCCGTTACTCATTTTTGTCCAGCTCAGTTCACTTCATGAAACGTAACATTTCTGCTTTTGGCACCCTTAAAAGAATCCACAGAAAATAAGACATGTTGTTACATACAACATAATACAAAGTAGTTTGCAGGTTTTTTGGAAGGGACGAGAAAAGAGACACTTTCTTCTGTCGGAGAAAGGACTAACATTTCCAGCCAGATATGCAAGATTAATTACTCTCACTGAAAATGAAATTAGTCTGAGGACCATTTCGAAAAAAAATACTGGCGACGCATTTCATAGCATTAATAATAATGTTTTGGTATTCCATATAATAATGTATACTTTCGCTAAAAGAACTACCATTACTTAAAATTTGTTCGAGAGGGGTAAACTGCTATACAACATATCTTAATTCATTGGCCACAGTAGTTCTCCTCCGTAGTACTACAAATAACCATTCTCCAACAAAACAACTCTTGCCATGTCGCTTGTAAAATGTTACATTTTCATTCCACATGCACTAGATCTCTTACACAGATTGCCCAACGAGAGAAGAAGAAAAAACATGAAAATCTACATTTTCTCCAACATCCTTTCATTCACATTCTGATGATATGGAAGAATTATTGCAGAGCAATTTTTCATTTTTTTGGCAAATTACAGCCTTTCATGAATAAACACAAGGAAGAATAAGAATAAGAAAGAGAGGAAGGGGAGAGAACATTAATTAATTATTCATACAGCTTTCAAAGAATGTGGAGAAACACTTGTAGTGTAAAATGTAATTGCGCACTCTTCCAATCAACATTGATACCCATAAAATAGTGTTTGGTAAAGTTTCATTGTCTTGTTGTATCAACATATAATGATTACATTTTTTTTATCCACTCTGTGAGGTAATAATGCGGGACTGGGGAAAAGTGGGAACACTGAACATAGACAGAGGAGAGAGAGAGTCTGCTTTTGGGATTTCATGCATGTTACAAAACATGAATGAGCACACGAAGCATGAGTGTCAGAAAACTCATGCAAGAAGAAAATCAAGCCATGTTCAAGATGATCATTACATGTTTGTATATAGCAATAGATATTCTAAAATAGCAGAGAGTACTGTCATCTCGATTTTTTTGTATTCAAATAAACAGCTCACAAGATTTCTGATGGTACATCCTGATCAAATAACGTTTTCCTTTTTGCTGCTTACTCCTTAGATTCCTTTAAAGTATAACAATAAAAATATTATTATCATTGATGCTGACATGATGTGCAATGTGTAATTTACATTGCCCTCACTTTTGATATTACTGGTTACATTAAAATGTTTCCAAACTTTTGTAACCGTTACACAAACTCAAAAAAACAACAGCAACAATAAAAAAGCTAGTGGTGCTGGTTTTGCTGCAAAAGATATTCTTTGGCCCAGAAACAGCATTAAATATTTTCAAACCATTAGCCTCGACTGCATGCGGTGGTGGAGGAGATTGAGATGGCTGGCTAAAAATTATTTTTTACTAAGAAGCAAAAATACATTTTGTAAAAAGAAGAAATAGAGGGTGATGATCACTGTTATGCGCAAGTGGAGTGGAGTGGCGGTACTTTTTAGGTTTTTTTTACTATGTTCTTTTTGGATATATTATGTGCTAGAAATGCTACTACAACAAACACATGAATGTTACAAGTTACAGCATTATTTATCCCGAAAAAGAAGAATGAAGACGTCTTCTTCTTGTTGACTTACATACATCTTCCACCGAATCAGTCCTCCTTTTGTGTCTGCGTAAACTTGAATACGAGAAAAATGATAAATGTGCTCAAGAAATTGCTTAGATATCCAATGCTTTTACTTCAGTTTGCTTACATCATGTTACATACTTCAACAAAAATTAGGGGCTGCATGAATTTTGTTGTTTGCTCAACCAAATAACGTTTCTACTACTTAACTTCATTCGGAAGTACAAGTACACAATGGACTAGATATAGTGGTATAACAAGCTTTAGTGTTTGACTTTCACGAATAAATAGTAAGAAAATTAAAGCTAGAACTTGTATTTTCATAGGACGCATAGAGAAATATTTATACATTTATTTACACAAAAATAGTACATTATATGGAAAAACGTAATGATTATTACTGTCCAACAATATTTTCTTGGATGTGATCATCTTCTCTGTTTATGTAAATATCTTGATTCGCCTTCATATTCATGGACGATCAACTTCATGCAAACAATTTTTTTCATGAGCATCTAGCACAATGCATTCCGCTTAAAATGGCTCACTTCTCAAAATCATGGAATTCTACAAATTATCATGTGTACAGGGAAGATAAGTTGAATTCTAACATACAAAACTTGGAACGGAATTTGAGAATTTAATCTTCATGATTTTCTGAAAATAAAATTGGAATTGCATTGCTTAATCATGTGACTTTACGGAAGCACCGTTACAGGAGAAGAGTTTTTTCTTTAAAAAACAAATTGCGTTTGACATGCGATTTTCCCAATTTTTTATTAACAATTCGCGGTCAGATCTAAAATTTCATAAAATCATTGTTTTGCTTGATCCTGTGATGAGTCAAGTAGACGCGCAGACATAACTCGTAACATAACATTATAATTCACGGTACGGTAAAAGGAAGGGTTTCCCCTTTTGTTCGTGCATAAAACGATAGCCAAACAAGTTGAAAATTACATGAAAACAAGCGGAGAGACTGAGAGAGAAAGAGAGGACATTACTTTATGATTATGAGGTATTATCAAATCTTGAATGTCCTACCGTGATGATGTGCGACCAAACCAAAAATGACATATTTCCGGTCATCACGTGCCGACATTTATCCCTGCTTCGGTGGTTTCTGCATTACTGTCGTCTTCTTTGTGTACTCAAAACATTTTGATAATCATATATATTTGTTTGATTGTCTCTTTTCTTGTGTACAAAAGATAATCAAGAACCACTTCACATGTTATCATGCGTTCTTACACTTTTGAGTGGATTCGATGATGTATGTAGGTGAAGTGATGATAGATAAGCCAGCGCAGCGTACATACTATTCTAAGATTTTTTTTTGCTTTAAGAAAAGTAATGAAGGTAAACATGATGATGACAATGATTATTATCTTGATTATCATTACAGAGTCGACACATTTGCTCAAAAGTTAGGATTTGAGTATATTCATGAAATTCTTTCTCAAATCATTCGTGATGATGACAAAGGAATCTCTTTGTTGGAGACTTTATGGCGTTCCTTATAATGTTCTGTCGGTAATTTTTATTTATCATTATTATAGAGCTTGTTGCTCCTTGTGCAGTGTTTTCCTCTTTACTACTCTTTAGGCAAGCAAGCTTGACTACTGCATGTTGACTGATTGAAAATCAAGTCAAATAAGCCCACAGTACCAAAATACTTAAAATAGTAATTTTAGATATAAGAAGCTGATGAATGCCCTGTAGAACATTGATAAATAAAAGTTTCCTAAAGAATGGAATACGCCTGCAAGCTACAATTTTTGTATAAAAATCGCGGCAAGTGATATCACAAAAAAACAAGAGATACATTAAAGCATTTCTACAATATGTGTACAAATAAGCCATTGAATCTTCAAAAAAAGTTTACATATC
This sequence comes from Entomobrya nivalis, assembly GCA_034695485.1. Taxonomy (NCBI): domain Eukaryota; kingdom Metazoa; phylum Arthropoda; class Collembola; order Entomobryomorpha; family Entomobryidae; genus Entomobrya; species Entomobrya nivalis. Next base: position 6,952 of record JAQFZH010004270.1, read on the forward strand.
GGCCACACGAAACTTTCGATATTTATTTGTGGATTGATCTACGCAGCTATTTTTCTTCAAGTTACACATATAACATTGCTCTTTTATGCCATGCTCTTCTTAATTCATCTCATCACATTTACAGTAAATTTATTCACTTTTCAATCTTTCAAGAGTGTTGCGATCTTTTATTGGAGTTAGTACGGAGTAAATTGAGAGCGGCATGCTTAAGGCGGGATAGGATTTATTTAGGTTTTCTCTCTCAATCTCATTTAATAAATATTCCTCATCATTTTCCGCTTTTCTTGTGGCTTATTTCAGAAGGATATCGACGAGCAACACAAAACTCACATGCAGAGCTTTTGTTGTCGCCGTTGTTGTAAAAGTTTTAACTTCTCATCGCATAACTTGAGTAGTTTTCTTCTTTATTGTTTACAAGTGCTTGGAATGGAATAAAAGCGTACGCTTATTTTTCATAAATTATTAATTGATGACAAGAAAGAAAACATTATGCACTCTTTAAATCAGTTGCTCTATCAAATTATTGTTTTACATGAGGATCATATGTGGACAAGCATGTATGCATAGTACCAATGTCAGTATTTCGAGATTGTGAAACAGTGTACAACACTTCAAGAGTGAAAAATCAAAACACATCACCAGTCTCATAGATGTGACGTGACGTGTTGCTGTGTAGAGATGAGTATTTTTACAGGTTCTGCTTTCAAGTTTAAAAAAATATGATTACGTTGATGTGTGATCTTTCAAAATAAAAATGTGAACATCAGTATGTAATGTAGAGCAGTCAGGAGAAGGGACGTTTTTTTCTTCAAGTACACGGGTTTCTTGTCTAATATGCGTACACACATGCACTGATATTCTCACGTCATCCCATGTCTCAAGCGTATTATAGTGTTGAACCCATTTTAGGGGCTACTTTTTTCGAAAAAATATTAAAAAACCAGGTCTTTAAAAATTGCATTAATATAATCAACTGTACAACAAGCGAACAACCACGCAGCAAAAGGACAGCTACTTTTGTAATAAGTCTTCAATTCTACAATTGCGATAATGCTCTAACATGACTACTATTCTGCAACTGATGAGTTAGCAAAATTCGTCCTCCTCACGCTAACTTTTTCTTGTCATGTTTCCATATTTTTTTGACTAAAAAATTGGAAAATTTTCTCAGCAATTTAATTCTCATAACTTTTGTTTGTGAAATTTTTATTCTTTATCGTTGAAACCCGTACAGCAATTGGACGATGTCGTTTCAAAATATGACGATGATGGTATAATATGTAGAAAAAGAAGCGTTCCGCAATTGTCAGCCAGTTGAGTTCATTAAACGCACTTCACTTAGCTAGTTCGTCTTTTCTGTTGATATATGTGGTGATAAGTGTATTCGACGATAAGAGATCTATATATACTGTGTAGCCTACATACAAGCCTACACACTAATACGCTCTATTCGTCATATTACGTGAGTTGTAAGATGTCTTGTAGTTTTGTAGTTAGTAGGCTTGAGAGCTACTATCACACAACCATCTGTACATATTAAGCCATTACTCACTCTCTTACTGTCAGCCTCCTTGTCCCAGGTTTTGATACAATGTGTTTTACTACGGTACATACATCAGCCAAGTTTTGTCTCTTGCATTACTACTTTTGATAGTATAAAGTTAATAAAATGCTGATAGTTTGAAACTTAGACCGTGGGAAAGCTGTTGATCGCTTATATTATTAATCATATTTTTACACCAAAGAAAAAGCGCAGTGAGCAGAAGTGCCATTTCCATTCCAACATAGTTATCAACAGAAAGCCATAAGCAACATTGCATTACTGTTAAATAGAAAGTAACTAAGACTGTGCAAATTGAATTTATATCCTCTTTTTTAACTAATTTATCAGCAACTGAATTTGATGATTATGATTATGATAAGAAGAAAAAAACAGACCACAAATTTATTTCTGGTCTTGCCGTTTCTTATAAAACAAAAACACTATTAACATATGGATCAATTGACGATTTAACTTTAAAATGCAGAGATGCGATTTCCTCCTTTTGAGTAGCATTTCAGTATCATATGTAAAAAATGAAGTAGTCGTGTTGTGCTTATGGTGAAGCCATGCAATACTTGGTGAGGAAGATTCGGAACTGATGATGTATTAAGTTGCGCATACAAAGTATAAGCTAGGAGTTTGGTTTGAAATTTAAGAAGGGATTAATGGGGATGCTGATAGATTTATACCTCAATAACCATTGCACATGTCAACAGTCGATATAGAAAGTGCAAGTGGAGATTTGTTTGCTGTTCCAGCGCACTTGACATAATGTGTTTTTTAAAGCGTTATAAAAACTACATTGCCCCTACTTTTTATATTTATTATGTGAGACTACACTGCAAAAAAAGTATGAAACTACGAGGTATATGTACTCATCCTTTGTTAGCAGCGATGAGCAATAAAACTGAAAGTTCAGTGGAGTGGGAAACCAAGAAATGCATTTTCAAGAGAAAAATACACTTAAAATTTACGTGTTTGTGATTTGATATCAACCGAAGAACTCTCGAAGTGTAAAAACACTCGACAATAAAATAGATGTAAATTTCCTTCAGCATGAATTACATAGTTAAAAAAAGATAAATAAAGAACAATTTCGTAGCGACCTATATATTTTTGTGTCGCAGTAAAAATCGAGAAAGTTTTTCAAATACATTCGTCTAAATCGAAGTGAGCTATCAATGAAATTCTTATGGTTGACTCTTTAGACAGGATATACAACAAGATGTATTTATTTACAAGTTGTACCGCATTTTAGCCATGCATGTTGGATAGTTGTTGGCACAAAACCATGGTTGAAGTGAAGATAGATTGGGAAATCGACCAAGCTAGACAAGTGATATTTTGGCTTGTATCAATTTTTCTCCTCTTGCCGACTTGATTTGAACAAGACGTTAGGTGAAAACAAGTACATTTATATTTTTCACAATTTAAGTAGTTCAGGAAAATGTTTTGCTGAGAGACAAATTCATAAAAATGTGTACCTACGTATTAATATACTTTTTTTTGATTGCCATTCATTCAGATTGGTTAAAAATTACTTTTGCAGATAAAAAATCTTACAGTGTATCTTGATGACACGATAATTGTGAAAATATTATATGATGCTTAGGTATTTAACAAAAAGAAAATATCTTATCGCAGATGAATCTGTTGAGTTTAATACACTGTACTCAGTAATTATCAAAAAAAGGATGCATTACTGCACCGCATCATTACAACTACTGCCAACCTAGTCGACCCAAAGCAATTTTGAACTGTTCAACTTCATGAAGGAATGCAGAGACGATTCATTATCAAATAAGATGTCGAAATACCGTCATGAACAGAAATTGCTGAAGTACTAGTACAACAAAGAGTAGTACTAATCCTACCAACGACATCGTCACCATCATCGTTTTTCTTGTACATATTATTATTCTACGCTTCTTTGCTGCTCCATATTCCATATTGTAAATTTTACCTGGTAGAATTGAATAAAAAAATGTATTATGATATTACAAATAAGTCGCGGTGAAGTTACGAGTGGAATTATTCTCTTAAGAGTCACAATACACAATACAGACACCCGAAAACAATGAGAAGCAATGAGCTTCACGTTGTTTTCTTTTTTGTTCTAATGATCCTTGGGAATAAAGTTTTTATAGCAAAATGAGTTTGAAAGATAGATGATGGAGAGAAAAACTCTGCTTGCTTGTTTACTACTACCTAGCATTCATTTTCTTTTCTCTCTCCTCTCATTTTACACACAATTCTATCAGAGAAAATTCGTCATGGTACGTGAGCCAACAACCCAAATAAAAATATGGAATGACTTAATCCAACACCCTAAACAATGCAATAATGTCTCTTGAACATGCTAAGCTATCATTAACAAGATTCATAACACTTAACTGAGCCCCCATGCACAGTAGTTCCTCGAGTGAGAAGAGAAATTTGAAAAAATAGCCTTCATGCCAATGTGTCGGTACAAAGGTTATGTATACTATAATGTTCGCATAATTTCTTTACGATCATTCCGTTTGTCATTTATTTACAGCAGGTATGCATATAATATGTTGCTTTCAATACTTAGCTCAAATTACACGTATTAAATGTTTTAAACTTACAATTTCTGCATTCATGATTGATGGGATACTATAATTTAAATATCCAACGAGTATAATATGTACATTTCTGTTTCTGTGTACATGTAACCCAGCTTATCAGTTTATAGTCACAATTTAGTTTCAAATTAAGACAAATGCATACTTACTTTATATCAAATAAACTAATTTTCATCAAACAATGCAGTTGTTACTATATTTTTTGCAGCAATTAATAAATGAACAAAATGCATCGGCACAAATTTTAATTTTTTGTAAGTATTATATCAGATATACATGAGAGAAAGAAATGGCCAACATCTGCATGTATTTAAACATTGATTGCATACAGGAAATACTGAGCTTTGGATCTGAACTGAGGTAAGTAAACTACCAAGTAGAAATTTATAACATGAACGTTCCACCCACAATCACTTGAAGAAAAGGATCATGAACATTTTTCGCAATTTTCTTAATTCCTTCATTTCTTCTTCTTTCTGTTTAGTTTTGATTTTTTTAGATTCAACACAACCTAAGTATTTATTTTCTTTGGTGCGTTTTTCATTCAAACTGAGACAAGAACGAAATCATCAATTGAAGGTTTCTGTCTACTATATAGTCTATGAATGCAAGTGAAATCTGACAATTCAGGGTAGATTATTGCCGACATATTAGATGCTTTAAGTCATTACTTGTGTTAGTAATTTTAGCATCATACTGCTCGCAAGGTGCAACTTGTAAAAATCTAAAAACGTACACAATTCTTAAGAAGCAAGTAAAATTTTTATGTATGTAGAATTGGCTAATTCCCAAATTTTTCCTTCTTGCTAAACACAACATGCAACCTAGTTGACATCTTTTCTTCTCGCTTAACTTGCTCCTTTCTCTTAGTTTTTTTTTGTAATCGGAAATAGTAGATAAAATTCCGTTACACGACTTGGGCAGCCTTGTTCAGGATAGTTGCGTATTGTATACCTACATACACATTTGATAACCAGCAATTGTAATTGAAGAAGTAGTAAGCCGGCATCATATTCAGCAGCAGTTGGAAATAACTCAAAAATGCATAATCTTGAATACATGTATTGTGACCTGAAACGAAATTATGAGTTTTTAGTGGCAATCGTTAGGTAGTTCTTCATCATCAAAAAATGCACG
>JAQFZH010004271.1:0-12235 GCA_034695485.1 Entomobrya nivalis
GTATCGATTGGTGAAATCAGATTTCGAAAATCTTGATTCGTTTTTGAGTTATCGTGCGAACAGACAGACAGACAGACGCCTCTGATATCCTGTATAACTTGCTTAGCCGCAAGTTAATAATTAAAACCAAACAGTTGAATTAATTAATTCTTTACGTGTCTATATAGACACGCTACGTTCCTATATAGACACGTAGAGGCCATATTTCACGTGTCTATATAGACACGTGGGACTGGACTGAATATGCTCCACAAATTCAACGAATAATAAAAATTAACTTTTCCTGTTTTTGCCAGAAATGTTTCTGTAATTTATGTGAAATATTAAAACACATACTCATAATTTAATAGACCAGCGAGTTGAATAACATCTGCAGTTGATTTTACAGCGTTGCTTTGCGCAGATTTGAAAGTTAACTGTTTTATTCCGTTATTTGTATCCATAAAAATTGTTTTTAAAATGTTAAACATTAAAATACATGTGCTGACTTGAATAACAGTTATCCAGAGTAGCACTTTTCGTTGCACAAAATCGTACAGATTTTCAATATGAAAAAATATAAGAGATCTGAAAGATAAGCAAAGGTAAAGGTATGAACGTGGTTTAAATTCGCATAAATATTACTTTCTGCATTTTTTAAATTTAAAAATAAAATAAATTTTTATTTTGGATGTTTGAAAAACAAGGCATTGTTTTTTTTTCTCCATTAACCGCATTCATTCTATGTAGCCCACGAGATGATAAAAAGAGCCGCGAAGATCTGCAGCCGTAGTCTTTGCCAGAGAACAACAGAACAACAACTAACTTTAATTTTGAAGTCAGCCACAAATTTTCAAACTGATCGAAGTCAAAATGCTGAAATTCTTTATTTTTACAGCGATTCTTTTCGGCATTGGATTGGTTTCCATGTATCCATGTAAGTTTACCTTACGTAAAGAATTTAATATTGAATTAAACAAATCATACTTTTCTTTAATTCAACACAGCACAGAAACATGGATTACCTGAAAGAGACAACGTGACCATGACCACGAAGAATGACGCCGACGTGACAGATATAAACCGTCACTGGCCAAATTCAACAGTGCCTTATGAATTTGCTTCAGAATACCGTACACTTAAAAAACCTATCATTACCTTTAACTAAACTATTATAGATTTTTAATTGCTAACTATTTATTTTCCAGCTAATTATCTAAAAGAACTGTTTTACCAAGCAATCAATCACATTTCTTCTCAAACATGCATCAAATTTATTCCCCGCACAAATGAACCCAACTACATAAAAATCCTGGAAGGCAATGGTCAAGATTGTCAATCCCAAGTGGGTTTCCTGTCAATTGGACCACAAGAAGTATGGCTACCGGAATGCTGTTACGGGAATTGCAGAAGACTTGGAATGGTTGTCCACGAGCTGATTCACTCCCTTGGCTTTGTACACGAACATACCAGACACGATCGAGACAAGTACGTTGAAATAGTTTGGGATAATATTATTCCTGACACGTTAAGGGAGTTTGAGAAGTGGGAGGAGGATGAGATTAATAGTTCATATGGAGTTGAGTATGATTTTGGTAGCGTAATGCACTATCCACGTAACATGTTTGCTATTGATAATAAAAGTGACACAATTATCACAAAGCCTCCAGGTATTCCCATTGGGCAACTGGAGGGTATGAGTAAAAAAGATGCGTTAAAAGTTAACCGAATGTATAATTGTACTTTGGAGTAAAATTAATGGAGTTTTACATTTTTAGTGATGTATGTTATGTGTTTGCTATGTAAAACAATAAAATTTTACCAGTCTCTCTACATTCCATGCATTGTAAAATCCAAGCTTTTAAGCTGGAAACACACCTAAGCGTTTTTTCGTAAAATTAAAATTAAACAAAGACAAAAGCCATTCAGCTCATTTTTTTTACGATTGGCCATTTGGCCTATGGCTTACATTTACACGCTACGTAAAATCCATAAAACTTTTGTAGTTTTAACTTTTGTAAAATTAGGAAGACGACGAAACAAAACGGTGAAAAATCTTGTTTGGCAATCACACATTGTTTTTCATCTTGCTGTGTTTTGACTTGTCGTAACTTTCATGCACACGCACTTAACTTGCTCCTCCACTCCACTACCAACACCAATTGAGAAGGTACTTGTGCAACAAAACGTGAAGTTTCGTAAAAGTTTAATTAACAGTACCATTAAGAAGTGATCAAAACATGGTAAGTTAATAGTTTTAATTAAAAAATTATATTTAGTTTGTAGGTGTGTAGGTATTTTGTTTTAATTTAAATTATACCATTTTATTTTTTCAGGCGTCAAATGATCATCCCCACCTCGGAGGAGGGTCAAGCAGTGACGAGGAGCTAATCGACATGTTCCCCAATGAGGATTCTCCCCAGGACAACGTCGTATCCGACAACGAGTCGATGGCAGAGGAGGACGTAAGACATGTGGTGGTGGAAAGGGGTAGAAGGCGTATTGTTTCTCGATCGCCATCACCTCTGAGTGAGGTTGGAGATGGTGCCGTTGCATTGAGTGGGCAACGATCACGTCACCCAGATGACACTGACGATGAGTACGAGTCGGATGGAGAGGATCTTTTTGGGGATGGGATGGAAAGGGACTACCGGCCAATAGCCCACCAGGATCGCTACGACCCGGAAATGTTGGATGAGTCAAATTCAGACTTGTCGGAAGTGTCACTGGAGACGAGACGGCGAATTGAAAGAACGATGCGAATAAGGGATCGTGATGAAGGGAGGGCGAGGGCTATGCGTAAGGGATTGCTGTATGATGAAGATGACGATGACTTGCAACCTGGAAGACGAAGAAAGATCCCAAGGGCAAGGGAATCCGCTGAAGAAGCGGAAGAAGAAGAGCAGTATGAACCGATAGACAATTTGGAGGATACCCGTGGAATGCCCGTTGCTGAATGGGTGATGATGCCTGGACCCAAGCAGGCAATCAAATTTCGTTTCAAAAATTTTCTTGGGACGTTCAAGGATAATTCAGGCACTTGCGTTTATCGGGACAAGATAAGGAGGATGTGTGAAGATAACAAAAAGTCGATTGAAGTGTGCTACCATGAACTGGCTAATACCCAACAGATCCTGGCTTTTTTCCTACCGGAAGCTCCTCTGGAAATGTTGGAGATACTTGACGAAAGCTTCAAGAGTGTGGTTTACTCAATGTTCAAGTTGTACCGAAGAGTTACGAAGGATCTTCATGTGAGAATTAGGAACCTTCCCCTTGTCGAAGATATCCGGTCCCTTCGACAACAGCATCTCAACCAGTTTGTTCGAGTCACTGGTGTGATCAGTTCCTCCACTGGAGTTCTTCCCCAACTGTCTATTGTACTTTATGATTGTTCTGGCTGCGGCAGCATCTTGGGACCTTTTGTTCAGAGGCAGGGGTCGGAAACAAAACCTGACCACTGCGTGGAATGCCAGACCAAAGGCCCTTTTGTCCTTAATATGGAGAAGACGATTTACCAGAACTATCAGCGTCTTGTAGTCCAAGAGAGTCCTGGAAGGGTTCCTCCTGGAAGATTGCCACGATCAAAGGATGTTATTTGTCTGAGCGACCTCACCGACGTGTGTAAGGCAGGAGATGAAGTAGATATTACAGGGATCTACACTAACATGTATGATGGGAGCTTGAATGTGAAGCAAGGCTTCCCAGTTTTCTCCACCATCATCTTGGCAAACTACATCTTGAAGAAAGAAGACAAGTCTAACATAGACTCACTCACTGACGAAGACATCAACGTTATATTGGAGCTGAGTAAGGACGACCGTATCTTTGAACGGATTGTTGCGAGTATGGCGCCGTCCATTTATGGACATGATGATATCAAGAGGGCTGTTGCGCTCAGTTTGTTTGGTGGTGTGAGGAAGAATCCTGGACAGAAGCATCAGCTCAGAGGAGATATCAACGTTTTGCTCTGTGGAGATCCGGGAACTGCCAAGAGTCAGTTTTTAAAGTATGCACTGAAGACGGCGCCAAGGGTGATATACGCCACTGGACAAGGTGCCTCTGCTGTTGGTCTTACAGCTTACGTTCACAGGGCTCCCCTGACACAGGAATGGACACTGGAAGCTGGGGCTTTGGTTCTTGCTGATTGCGGCGTTTGCCTCATTGACGAGTTTGATAAGGTAAATTGTTTAAAACATTGAATGTCAGTTTTATAATTTAAATAAATATAACATTTGTATTATTTCTAGATGACCGACGCTGACCGAACCAGCATCCACGAAGCGATGGAACAACAAAGCATCAGTATCAGTAAAGCCGGAATCGTCGCGACGCTGCAGGCACGATGTGCCATCATGGCAGCTGCTAATCCCATTGGCGGCACCTACGACTCGTCAATGACATTTGCCGACAACGTGGATCTGACAGAGCCAATCCTGTCACGTTTCGACATTTTGTGTGTAGTTCGCGATGTGCCAGATCCAGATGTGGACGAACTCTTGGCGAAATTCGTCATCAATTCTCACATCCGTCACCACCCCCGCTACGATCCGAAAGATGAGGACGCTGAATTCACGGGAACACCGTCTGACACTGGTGTTCCGAGCCAGCGTAAGGAAGGTGACGCGGAGGAGATGGAGGTGGATGGCCCCCGAGCGGAGAAAATCCCTCAGGATTTAATCCAAAAGTATTTGATTTACGCGAGGAAAACGTGTCGCCCTAAGCTGGATTCTAACCACGTGGATCGTGATCGTGTGGCGCACTTGTACAGTGAGCTAAGGAGAGAGTCTATGATCACTGGAAGCATCCCCATCACGGTGCGCCACGTGGAAAGCGTGATCCGTATTGCAGAAGCCCACGCCAAAATTCATTTGAGGGAGTATGTCAACAACGAGGACATCAACATGTCAATTAGGATAGTTTTGGAGAGTTTCATTGATACACAAAAGTTCGGCGTGAGGAAGCCGATGAAGGCAGCGTTCAGCCGCTACTTGACCTACAGAAGGGATAGCAATGAACTGTTGTTGTTTATCCTGAAGAATATGATGGCTGAGGAAGCTACCTATATGAGCCACCGCCTTGGGAGGCTTCCCCGTTTTGTGCAAGTCGCAGAGAAGGATTTTGCGGCGAAAGCGAAGGAAATGGGAATACATGCCATTTCAGCGTTTTATTATTCGGATGTCTTTCAAAAGAACCTGTTTCTGTATGACAAGGAGCGCAAGGTCATTTCCAAGAGGCGAGTTGATTAATGGATTAGAAATGTTAAAAATTAACTTTGATTTTATTGTGTTGAATCTTGGGATTGTTGATGGTTTGTATTTGTTTGTTGATTAAATTAATAAAAACAAATTGAATCCCAAAACTGGAGAGTAGAGACTAATGGCATCATTTATTTATCGACATCATAATTCATCTCTTTTATATCTCAAGTTTATAGCATTTTACTAGTTCAGCATATCGTTTTACGTGGGCGTTCTTCGCTATTATTCTAGGATTTTAGAAACAGAATAGCTCAAAGCTTGCATTTATACTCCCATAAAATAACATTAAGCAGAAGTACACACTTGTGAATTTTTAGGACGGGTGCAAGGTGAAATGTATATCTTGTTGAATTTATGCATTTTTGCAATAAAAACCAAACTCCTCTACCTCCAGGTTTCATAGATTTCGCATAAAATCATTGACAAATTGAGCACCAACTCCATTCCATTTTCATAAAACAAGCCAAGCTGTTGTGCACCACTTAAACAAGTTCAAGTTCACGATCAAAATATGTCAGATTAATTCCTTCATAAAAAGTTCCCCTTGTATTAGGGTTCAGGTCAGGATGAATGTCAAGTTACCCTTGCTGACGTTTTGGAGTGCTTGTACACTTGTCTGGCTCAATGGACCCGTGGGAGTTACTGCAGTTGACTATTCATTAACTCAGTAAGATGATGTGGCAGACGTCTTTGTACACACAAAATTGTAGTGTAACCGGCGTCACCCTTCCAATAGGGTTAAATGATAAGAAAAACATTTAATATGTGTTTTTCCTTAATTTTCTGCTGCATTTCACAGGCCACAGATCTATGTCGAAAATGGACACATTTATTTCATACCTGCGGAGAACAAAAACTTGATTTTGAAAGCTAATGGAAGGGGTAAAATTATGTTCAACAGCCTGGATCTCGACAACTTGACTGAATCAGTATGCAAGCATTAAAATCAAATGTTGAAAAGGGAATGATAATTCACATAACTTGGTATTTCATATTTAGGTACAAAACAGTGTCAAGGATTTGAATGCTTTTAAAAGCATATTTGGAACTCCAGTTTCCTCTGGCCAAATTACAAATAGAATTGCAAACATTGAACAGGTAATAAAATGATTTTATTGCTCAACTGATTTGGTTGCACATCACATTGAAATGCTATTTTGTTTAGACAATACAACGCTTGGGTCAAATAGAAACTTTAGACTCAAGAAGATTGACAGTAGTTGAAAGACAATTATCGACAAATAGTACATCTTCTGATTCCAGTGTAAGTTACTCATTTCAAATGTTTTAAATAATCAAGTGTTTCATTCAACAAAATCATAAATGACAAAGAAATACAAATACATTCGTTAATACTAATACTAAATACGTACTCAGGGAGGTAGAGTAAATAGGAGAATAAGACGTCTACAAAATCGGGTAAGTTTTTTTTAATCGGCCTTTTTTGTAAATCTTTATCCGCAAAAATGAAAATTTAAGTTTGTTTTTGTAGATCGAAGCTGTAGAAAATACTCTTCGCGGTGTTGGGGCTTCTGGGCAAAGCCCCTGTTCCAGTAACCCTTGTTCTGATGGTAATGATTATAAAATTAAATTAAACTAAATTGGTGCTATCATGTCTTAAATTACCAATCTTTAGGGGGCACGTGCATCCCAACCATTTATGGAGCATTCTGTTTTTGTACAAAAGGCTGGGAGGTGATTGAAATTTTTAAAATAATTTTAACTAAACTAAATTCCACCATTTCCTGATATCGCAAATTCGCAAATAGACCGCATCAGCAATTTATAACTCTTTGTAAATTCTTCTGTTTAGGGCGATCGTTGCGACCAAGATGTTAACGAGTGTGCTAATTTTGCTGGAAGTGACCTAGGATGTCAAAACGGGGCTACTTGCGTCAATCGGCCAGGCAGTTATCAGTATGAAATTTGTGTATACTAACATGTCATGCAAATCATATTTTATATTTATCGTGTTGACATTGTTTAAAAAAGGTGTCAGTGTCAAAATGGGTACTTTGGAATACATTGCACGAAACGATCTGGTGACTGTTCGAGTGGCTCAAGCTGGGAGCTCTGTGGCCATGGCGTGTGTATAAATCAGCATTCAGGGTCGAGTCCGTATACTTGCATTTGTGATAAGGTAACGTGCAAAATAATACTTGAACGCTTAAAAAATACCTAAATAAAAATCTAACGGATGTCATGATAGGGCTGGAAGCAAGATGGTAGGTCTCCAGCTTGTATGACTGACGTAGATGAATGTTCGCAGTTCCACACAACATGCTCAGTAAATCCACCAGTGTCGTGTATTAACACTCAGGGATCGTATGTCTGTGGACCATGTCCTCCAGGTACACAAATTTTTAAATGTTATCCATTAACCCTTGAACATTTTAAACATTAATCAACTACTACAGGATATTCTGGCAATGGTCATCGGTGTATGGACATTAACGAATGTCTGGTAAATAATGGTGGATGTAGTGTTAACCCCATGGTTCAGTGTACAAACAACGTGGTAAGTTTTTTTCGTTAATAGGTCATTGTTCCATTGGTTCTTATTTAATGCAACCAAACTTTTTTATTCACAGGGGTCAAGAAGTTGTGGAGCTTGCCCACCCGGATATATGGGTAATGGGGTAACTTGCCAATATGTCGGGATATGTCATATGAATAACGGTGGATGCCACCCGCTGGCTCGCTGCGTGGAAAATCCGAGTACACATTTTAATTGTTTTTAATTGGTTAACTAACATCGAAACATAACTAAAAACTGAATTTTGGATGACTTTTTAGTGATTGGACAAAGCTTCGCTCAATGCATTTGTCCTGCTGGATACAGTGGGACTGGGATGGGTCTTCATGGATGCACACCATATCAAACCCCAAGTGGTGGTGAAACTGACATAAGACCTAGTTTTCCTACAGGTGGTAGTCCATGTGCCCCAAATCCCTGTCAACGTGGTGGAATTTGTCATTCATATGGAGGGTCATACACTTGTGTCTGCATGCAGGGTTTTAGCGGTACGCATGTGACTTTTCTTGATTGCTTATTAGCGAAAGGAATGCAGACAAAAATTTAAATTTTTTAAACGTTCAAATCTAGGGCCCACGTGTTCAACAAGAACCAACGCATGCCAAAGTCAGCCATGTCAGAACGGAGGAACTTGTCAACCTTCTACAACTGGATTTACATGCACATGCACCAGTGAATATACTGGAGACATGTGTGAACGTCAAGTAGAAAGTATGAACCATTTAATTAGTGATGATAACTTATTTATATGCACAATGAACTGTTGCACTGAACTGTTAATTTTTTAATAAGGTTGTGGAGGCTATTTATCCGCAGTAGAAGGATCCCTTCGCTTTCCTCAGTCCCAATCAACTTATGATCAAAATACTAGATGCGAGTGGTTGTTGCACACCACTGCTGGACTAGTTTTTAACATCACTTTTACCAATTTTCACTTGGAGGGGGGCACGTCCTGTTCATATGACTATTTAGAGGTATGATTAATTATATTCATTGAGCATGAACATGCATCTAAATTAAATCACGATAAATATAAATTTTCAGATACGAGATGGCACCGACTCCCAGTCGCCTTTGCTAGGAAGATATTGTGGGGAAGAGCTTCCTGGTGGAGGAACCATCATATCTACTCACAATGCACTTCATTTAACGTTTCGATCTGATCACAACATTGTTGGGCTTGGATTCGCATTCACATGGAATTCAACGGAGCCAGGTGCATATTAATATCAATTGGAATATCATTTAAAAATTATTTTGAAGCAACCCATTATTTCCTTTCTGCAGTATGCGGAGGACTCCTCGAAAACCGTACACATGGGTCATTTAGTTCACCCGGATATCCAGGAAAATATCCCCACGACAGAGATTGCACATGGCAAATTAAGGGTTCTCTCGGAAAAAGGTTACAGTTGGTGTTTGTCACTTTTCAGCTTGAAACTCATCCGAATTGCTCGTACGACTATGTTGAAGTTCGTGACGGACTCGAAGATAGTGCTCCGATATTAGAAAAGCTATGCAATACTACTGTCCCTGCACCAGTGATTTCATCTGGACCATACGTAACTGTACGGTTTCATTCGGATGACTCCAGTTCAGATCAAGGATTTCTGATTAGCTACACAGAGGCGCCGGGTGTTCCTGGGTGTGGGGGTCTTTTAACTGCTGCTAGTGGGGTATTTTCATCGCCTCAGCATCCGCAGCCGTATGCACATGGGTTGGAGTGTGATTGGGTCATTCGTCTCCCATCCACTGACGACAAAATCAGTGTAACTTTCATTAATTTTGAACTTGAAGGTGGCTTCCAGGGATGTGTTTTCGATTATGTTGAGGTGAGTGTTGAAATTTTAGAGTCGATTACTCAGAGGAAGATTACTCCACAATGCTGGTATGTTCATTTTTAGATACATGATGGCTCATCACTTGACAGCCCCTTAGTAGGGCGGTTTTGTGGAAAAAACTCACCCCCATTATTTAAATCCAGAAGTAATCAGTTGTTTATACGGTTTAAATCTGATGAGTCAGTTGCACTTGGAGGATTTTCTGCCAGATATGAAGCAGGTGGGTTTAGTTATGTTTAGAGTGAAAGTATAATTTTAGGACAGTTATGCTTACATATTTAATTTTCTTGCTTAATGTATGAGAAAAATAGTTTGTGGCGGAATGTTCAGTTCCTTGAGTGGACTCATACGTTCTCCCTACTACCCAAGCAATTATCCGAGGCTACGGGACTGTGTGTTTGTAATCAGCTTGCCTGCCGGAAAAGGAATAAATTTACAATTTCTGGACTTTGATATTGAACCCGGAACAGATACAAGTTGCCACTTTGATTATTTGGAGGTGAGTTTCCCGAAGTTTTAGGGAAAAACATTCACAAGTTAAATAATGGCATGGGGTAATGTGATACATTTACTCCCCTCAAGATACGTGACGGTGACAATGAAAATTCGACACTAATTGGTCATTACTGTGGGCCACCCCAATCTGCTCCTGAGCTAATAACATCATCATTTAACTTTTTATGGTTGCGATTCAAAACTGATGGGTCAATTCAAAACAGAGGATTCCTGGCAAATTACACAGCATTTGAGACAGGTATTTTTTTTATCGGGGACTGGCGATTATTTATTCAATATTGTTTAAAAAAAATCTAAATCAATTGTCATTGTCAGGCTGTGGAGGAATCCTCACAGGCTCCGACGGTACCATAACTTCCCCAGGACACCCAGAGGTGTATCCTCATGGCGTGCGGTGCATGTGGGTGATTAGAGGAAAGCCTGGTGAAATCGTTCGTTTGACCTGGGATTCCTTCAGTCTCGAATCTAGTGATAATTGTACGTGGGATGTCGTCGAAATTTATGATAACTCTACGTCTTTTGTAAATGGCAGTTTGATTGGAAGGTAAGCTTCTGTTTGTCATGATAGCCTGAAGGGCTTAAAAGAACGATTACTGTTAAAATCTAATGAAAACCAAAATGTTTCAGATATTGTGGGCCGGATCATCCACCCCAAATGACTTCTACTGATACAACGCTAACAGTTATATTCAAATCCGATCATAGCGCAGCGTATGACGGATTCATGGCAAGCTTCAAGTTGTTGAACGTTACAAGAGGTATTTATTAGCAGTTATGCAGAAAAGAAACATGATTCAGCATTAAAATACTTTCCACTGTGCTTTGTTCAATTAGCTTGCGGTGGAAACTACTTCACAGAGTATGGAGTCCTTAAATCTCCTCGTTACCCCCAACTGTATCCCAACAGTAAGTCATGCACTTGGGTTATAACCGCACCACGTGGACGTCAAATAGAGCTGAATGTAACCGATTTTGATATGGAGGAAGGGACAGGTTCTGATTGTGGATATGATTACTTGGAAATCAGGTTAATTTAGTGATTCTTTGTGATTGTTGACTGTACACAAGAATTTGAATGTATGGAATATTGTTTACATTGGTTATTAGAAATGGTCCCTCTGTGACATCACCTCTGATTGGAAAATTTTGTGGAAATCGGCCACCGCCCAATAGGGTGCCATCTTTCAGTAACAGTCTGTTTCTCAAATTTAAATCCGATTCATCACATTCCAGAAGAGGATTTAACATTGTTTGGGATGCAACATCAACAGGTGTGTAAATTGACAATTTAACTGACATCAAAAACATTGTATTTAACTTACCATTTTTTCAAAGGCTGTGGAGGAATACTAACCACCCCATCAGGATCAATCACATCTCCAAATTACCCTTCACCATATGCAGGTGGGATTGAATGCTTATGGAAAATAATTGTTAATCAAGGCAGCGCTGTGCAGATAAGCTTTGTGGACATTGATATGCAGCATTCTAGTAGCACCAATTGTTGGGGTGACCATGTTGAGGTATGGTTCAATTCACTTTTAATATTTCTTGGGGCTACTTGAAACTACATTACGAATATACCTCTCAGGTTATAGATGGAGTGGAAAGAAGTTCTAAATCGTTGGGTAAATTTTGCTCAGAAGACCATGTTTCATTACAGTCTCCAGACAATTCTGTAACAGTCAAGATGGTTATCAGTGTGTTTGGTGGGAATGGTCGTGGATTTAAGCTGAATTACAGAACGAGTATGAGTCAATCAAGAGCTATCGTTAAAATAATACATTAAACATTTGATGCTACGTCTGTTTATTGTCCTTGTAGTATGCAATCGAGTTCTAAAAGGATTTCAAGGTGTTATCGAAAGTATCAATTATCCTAACCAGTATCCACACAATCGTAATTGTACTTGGATCATTCAAGCGGGCAAAGGAAACGGGGTCAACATATCTTTCTCTCATTTTGAGATGGAAGCAGCAGACAGGGTGAACTGTACTTTCGACTTTGTTCGGGTAAACAAACTACACGTACTATGGTTTGACTTCTAAGTCTATAAATCTTGGCCAAAATTTCGGGTTTTTATGGTGTATTTACTTAACACGTGA
>JAQFZH010004272.1:0-12234 GCA_034695485.1 Entomobrya nivalis
TAGTTACGCCACTGCAAAATTCAAATAAATTTTAATACAATTTGACCTTTAACCCCATTTAAAAAAATTTTAGGGTTAAAGTTAAATTTTGTTTAATTTGTTTTAAATTTGCGTGTCCAACACAAGTTTAGGACTGTTCTTGTCAGCAACTTTATAGAGAGCGTCGATAATAATATTTTCCAGCAGTTCTACTCAGTTGACATTAATAAAGCTAATGTTTATTTTAAGCAGTTTAGCTATCCTGACAGCTACCATTTTAAGCATGGTTGTCTTCCCAACTCCTGATAACCTAATTAAACAAACAATCTGTTCATACTTAACAACGTATACAATTATTATAAAATGAAATTTAAGAAGTTAAAATTTACCCAATATAGCAAAAATCCAAAAATTTGGAACCTCGTTTGTACTTTCCTGCCGTTTTGCGGGCAAAACTTTGGGCTATCGTTGTCAAAATTAAATAGCTGTCGCTTCCAATAACTGCATCGAAGTCAACTTCCGGCGTTATAGTTTTTCTAAATCGTTCGTTTCTTTCTTCGTGATCAGTTTTAGCATCATTTTGTGAAGATTCGCTTTTACCTGATCCATTCCATTATCTATGTCAGATGCAGTTACACCACAAGTATAACTAATAATACCAGGAAATAAAATTTCATCCATAGCGTAAAATATTTATTTCTAGTATTTTATGATTATTTTATTTCTGTTTTTTGATTTTATATTACTACATTAAAAACTTAAAAAACTTAAATACATACCTAAAACTTACATACTAAAAAAATGATGCCGGGTTAGAGATTTTTTTGATGGGTTGGTAACATTTATCATCGTTTGTGTTTTGTATATTATAAGCATTTGTGTAAGCTTGTTGAAGTTGGACCAAAACACCCAAACAAGATTCCATAAGCCACCATATTTGAAATGTATGTATGCGTGCTTTTTCCTGTTTTCTTTTGTTTAGGATGGTGGGATTCTGGTGAGGAGCAAGCAGACATGATTGGACACGTCGGGGAAGAAGAGAAGACGGAGGATAGTTTTAGGATTTTTAGTAGTAGAAATTCAGGGAAAGTAGTTGAGTTGACATTTTTATGTGTAACTGGATCTGATTGTGATCCATACGACTAGCTTTGTAAATTAAAGGAAATAAAGTTAAAGATTAATTAATTACAGTCGGTGTCTTTAGTTGATTATTTAACTGTTTCATCATTGCCAGAAGGTGGCATATTTTAGGACACGAATACTAGGCATAGGGCATTAAAGAAGTTTATAGGGAAAAAGGAATTTCAGTCTAATAACTTTCGAGCTGTTCGGAAAGCTAGGTTCTGAACCAAGGCAAATAACGTGATTTCAGTTTAGTATTTAGGCTTGTTAGGCTGTCAGCGTCACTTGTTATGCTTGGAATGCTGCATTATGATCCGGAAAATGATGTGTAATGTAACGTCATATCGAGTTTAATCAAATAAGGATATAAACAGCTTGTATTCAAAATACAATGGTATCACACAGGTAAATATGCACATATTTAATTTCAATAAAAAAATAAATATTTGGCAAAAGAAAATAATAGCTGTTTAAAATAAAATTACAATATTAAGTATTTATTGGGGTATAAAAATGAGAATATCTCTGGTGGTTCAAGTTATAATGATGGTTGGAACCGGAAATATTTATTCACAGTTATCACAAAAAACTGCTCGCAACGATGAATAATTTTTAAAAAATCGCTATTTATAATTAGAGATTATATGGTAAAACATCACGTACATTATGATGAAATATCAGTAGATATATACCAAGATATATTATACGATTTACTTTTATGGAAAATAAACGTTGGTGATAGTTTGATGTATTTTTGGAGTATAAAAGCATTCTAAATGTATGATACGTAGGTGATATGACATTGTTTTTGAATGATTGGATAGTATCATGATGCATGAGTTGAATATATAATTGAATACTTAACATTTTTGGCTACCAAATATCATGTTTATGATATATCTTTGTTGTATCTAGGAAAATTGGTTTCTTTGTAATCCAATTGCGTGCACAGTATAAAATGGAAGGAGAATCTAAATTAGCATGATTATCATTTTCATTGTTTGTGATTGATATAACCTTTGTCGTCAGTAATGTTCTCGTTGGGTAAAGATTATTATCACAAGATTACACGGTCAACAAACTTCATCTTATATTATCAATGAAAGCGAATCAAATTCTATCTTGATAATTATTTACTTGTTTCTTTTTACATATAGTCGAATTTAAAATATCGTGGGAAATCATGGAGCAAGATTTGGAAGTTGACATCGCGTCTAACATGGTACGGTTAGCAAGTCCATCAGAATTTACGCGTACGCGATTTTGTGAAGAGAAAGAGCTTGGACTGGATATTCGACGGGAAGATGTCGTACGCGCCTGCAGTACTTGTACCCAAGGTCAAACTATGGGCAGGAGAAAGTTTCGAGATCGGTACCCGAGGCTGGATTAACAAAAGAGAATGAAGTTGGAGTATCCCCCGTCATGTCAGTAAAAGTGGAACGCTCAACTATGCATGATTCTCCAATGTATTGTAAGCTGATGAACACTATTGTGTGGGACAGTCTTCTAGAAATAGACTTGCTATGGATGGATAATGTCTAAAGTTATGACTGGCTATAATGACGCATGCAGAACGAACCAGAAAATGGAATCTTTTCTTGGTATTCAAGTAATATACAAAAACCTTTCTCTCGACAATGTTTTGGGGGACATTGAGAAAGTTAAACTGGAACATGGTCATAATAACGATGACAAGGATACCAAGAGGGCTCTGTATAGTAAACTTGCTGGGAGGATCGTGATGACAACGTACGATAACATGTCTTATGTTGTGGATGATATTGACTTTGATGTGACACCTCAAAACATCTTTACAGCAGCAGACGGACCAGTAAGCTGTTTGGAGTTTTTCAAAAATCAACATGGAATTATAATCAAGAATATAAACTAACCTCTGCTCGTATTAGTGAATCATCAACCATGATATGACAAGGTTACGTTCGAGTATATTGTTCCGGAACTTTGCCGATGGACCAGCATTCTTGAATTTGAAGAAAACTCTAGTTGTACACCTGCAGTCCAGATCAAGGAGATTGAAAATTTTGTCGATAAATTTATGGGAAATCAAAAGGTACGTTATTAACTCGAATTAGACATGTTGACTATTAGTGTGTACGTGTTATTGAAGATAAATTACAACTTGTTATAGATTGATAAAAAGATGAGAGAATGGAACTTAAGAATGAGAGAGAATGTCGTATACAACGTCAAAA
The DNA here is from genome assembly GCA_034695485.1 of Entomobrya nivalis. Classification (NCBI taxonomy): domain Eukaryota; kingdom Metazoa; phylum Arthropoda; class Collembola; order Entomobryomorpha; family Entomobryidae; genus Entomobrya; species Entomobrya nivalis. Next base: position 3,315 of record JAQFZH010004272.1, read on the forward strand.
GCAGGGAAATGGTGAGAGATTCAAGAAAGTTTGGAAAAACCAATGGAGATTCGTTTAAGTATTCACATATATTATTATATTATTTATATTATATTTAACAGATACAAATTGGATGATAGACGTATACACACATATATGCGAACGATTAAAGAGATTGCAAAGAAAATGCCAGACATTCAGCTGATTATATTTGTCATGATGGAACAAGACGACGAACTTTACGCATGCGTGCAACGTACCTTAACGGTCAAGTATGGAATCCCAAACATGTTCATTGGGATTGAGCAGACTTCGAAGGTCATAGATAAGAAAACAAGCGTTATCGGTGTCGTAGTTGCTAGTGCAAGTCGATGGTACACTTATTTTTTAGCACCACGTTCGAAAGCAAGAATATACCACAACGGCTAAGCTCATCGCAGCAAAGGTTAGCGGTGAGTACTTTTGAAAATTAAATTCCAGTCTTTTCTAAGTATTTTGTTTGTCTCTCTCTTGTTTTGCTAATGCTTGTAGACGTGGAATTAGGTAGTTGAAAAATAAATCCTGTGCACTAGTTTTACTATAATTAAACATAAGTGGTACTAGAGCCTCCATTTTTACGCATTTTTAGGTTATTGTAATTTAAAAACAGTTGGTTTTTCTAAAATAGTGACAAAATTTTATTTCTAATGAACAATGCGTGCAAACATTTTTATTGAGTGGGGTCTGTAGAAAGGTGTGAATAACCTTAATATTAAAATAGAATTTTATTAGGAGCATTTGTGTTCCCTTCTTCTTATTTTGGGCTAACTTTATTTATTAACTTTGGGGTTTGGGTTAACACCTAATTCTTAGTTCCGGAGGACCTCTTCTAGGTCACTCTCTTTTTTTCGCAATTTTAGCTTTGTCGGCGAATTCCTTCTGAATTCACCTTACATATTATGTCTATCTTTAGCTTTCTAGTTTATTCAAACATATTTGTACTTACACACATATATTATTACTCATGATATGACAAGTTATATATACATGATAAATAAATTGCGTTTGTGTTGAATTGCACTTTATTAGCATCCACGCTTGTTTCTCTACATGGTCTAAAAGGCTTATTGTTTCGAGTGAGTGTATTTTTCCATTATAAGGAGAATGATTATTATGATTTAAGTAGATATGTTCACGTGTATATATGAAATTGAGCTTGTCAGTTAGAAGCTTGCATGATAATCCAAAAACAGAAATATTTTCTTGAAAGATTAGTACTGTTATTTATTCCCACCAAAGTATTGTAAAAACGTGATCTAATCTAAAACTTGTGGTTAGGTATAAACATTTACTAATTTACTACTAAACTTATGCAGTAGTGTGATTGTGATTTGTCGTGGTCCATGCATTTTCTGGAGTATTTCTAATCTTTTTTCCATAACTGATTCGTTAGATGCTTTGTAGATGTATTTGAATATCATAAGAGAGAGATAATATTTTGTAAGTACCAAAAAGTGCACTGCTCTCGATTGAAATCATGCATGCATGCATCGAGTTTTTCTACACCTGGGGTAATCTTGAGGTGCGGGAGGGACAGGAATAATAAATACATCTATGTACATATATATACTAGCATATTATTCTCGTAATACCTTCATCATTCCTAGTAACTACGCTGGGCTTCACTCTTGCTTTCCGAAACAATATTTTTTGGCCTGTTTTATTCCAGAATATTATGAATGGTTACATAGCTGATGAGTACAAGTCCCGTTGTAATTATACTACTGATGCATCAATAGTTTCATCGGAAACATGATTCATGTTATATGACATGGGTTTTGCTTATAATATTAACGACAACTTAAATACAGACTACACAAAATGGCCGGTAAAAATGCTATTAGGTCTCTAAAGTGTGGCAATCTGTCATTATGTTAGAGTGGGAATAATGGGAAACAAAGAACCAAGGGGTTATTACCAAGATTATTTTCAGGTTTGTGGTTTCTGGAAATATTTTGTGTTTTGATTTCAGCAACAGCAATTTCACTGATATATTTAGGATATATTTCTTACGGTTAGCAAGTTTAGGAAATTAGTCGTTATGAGTACTTTTCAATTAGATTTAGACTCTGATGCTTGGAAGGGGGTCAAACGTTTGAATAGTGGTTCTCTTTTTATCGTAATGCTGTTAAATAATAATGTCAAGAGAGATGTGGCGACATCTTGGACAAAGTCAGCATGGAAAGCATGCAGAATTTTGAAAATTACGAAAAAGGTTGATAGTAAAAATACATATTGGAACCAAAAAATTCATACGAAAAATAAATGTAGACCTATACATCAAAATTACACAATTTTACTGAATACTTTGTACTTTGTTACTACAGGAAATCTAATTAAAAGATTCTAGTTTAAATTCATTATATTAATTAGTTTAATGCGTATCTTTATCTTTTTGACGTATTTTAAAAAGTCTGATATGAAAAACAATCTACATAGTGATACGTGTAAAATTGAATGATACGTTTTCATATAAAAATGATCAAGTTGAGATGCTGTTAATATTTAGGCTTACAGTTTTAAGCTGGAGTTTCAAAAAATATAACGTACAATGCGTGTATATTTTATCAGCTGAAATTAAAATGCATTGTTTAAAATCCTGCTATTAAGTAAAGAAGATTGATTTTTATTTTCATAATTCGGTTAAAATTTCTTTGAACGCATACAAAATTTGTGTTTATATACATTTTAAGCTTTTGAATTATTTATTTCTTAAGCATGAAAAGAAAATTTAACAAAACTATATTAAAACTTTCATCAATAGATATGATAATAGATCAGTTGTCACTCAATATATTCTCTATTTTACTACCGTGTTTGTGACCAACGAACACGGCTCATAAATTACTGCTAATAAGTTGTAAATAGCGACAAGTGATTTTCTATGAAAATATTGTATAGAAGTACATAGAATTATAATTTTTACCTACTGTTAATTACTTTGTTTTTCAAAATCTTCATTATTACAAACAATAAATGTACAAAATTAATAATAGCAGTTCTTGTTGTCTGTTGAAAAAAAGATATAAGCGCAGCGCCCTTTAAATTGTGTACATAATTTTACCTTAAAATGGAAAGATCATGCGCATTCCTTCTTTACTGACACTTTACTAACTTACTTACATACAGATGTTTTACGTATGAATATTTTTTTGACTTGTTATTTTTAAAAGTGAGTGTGAGTTATTCTCAGAGAAAATAACTAATTACAAGTACAATAAATATGATATGTTGGAAAACTACTAAAATACAGTTTTTCATTCAAAACTTCGTTATAAAATCACATTTTTACAATTCCCTAATTTCCTTTTTAAAATAGTAGTTGCTTTTGGGCTAATTATTTTTAAATGATTCAAAACTTCAACCCAGCATATAAAAAAGTACAGAGGTTTTGAGCTACATAAACCGCACACTTATTTGTACTATTTATTAGAAGAACATTCTATAGGTTTTATTACAGTTTTAATTGAAGTTAAATGATTTTACCAATATAAAATTATCTTAATAACCTTCATGACTGATTAATTTTATCCCGAAATTTAAAACCAAAATTTAAAGTGTCATTGTGTTTAATTTCAATTTTTTGTTCCAATGATAACATCCAAACTGACTGAGAAATAAAAACGGTTACATACCTAAATTGACCCTAAAAATAATTATTTAATAACTTAAGTAAAACTAGATAACTTTTATAGGATTAAAGGATAACTAACGTTTTGTTAAGTATAATGATTTAATTAAAAATCATAACTACATTTTACGTAAAACGGGTCATAGGTTCCATTTCAATTATCATAGATAGGAGGATAAGGATCCATCGATAAGTGATCTTGTCAGATTTCTCGAGATCCTCCAACATCATGAGGCTGAATTGGTGAGCTCCTATTAAAATCATATGAGCTGCGAATGGTATTTGTTCTACTTGAACTTAGACGTGCGGTAGCATCAGTGCTACTGCCAGGAAACTCAACAATTGGATCATTTCTTGGCGAATTATTTCGTTTTGACTTCTTCGACTTCTTCCTATACATCTTAGATTTTCTTCCACTTCTTTGGTTCTTACCTTGCTCATTAGATATTGACCCAGCTCGTTTGTATTTCCCTGCGAAATTAATGCATTAAAAATCACGGCATTTTTGATCACAAAGAAATCCTTACAATAGTCCGGTATAGATGGACTCTGTTGATGATGAAAGTGTCGATGAAGAGTCACGATAATGACTTTTGTTTTCATGTCGTAATGAAGGAAGTTCAATTATTTTGATTCTTGAGGTTTCGGCCTCCATCAAGCATTCTGGATATTGTTGTTGACTTATTACAACATTGTTGATGATTTCTGAACCCCCGGCGATTGAATTTCTTTCCACAACCGCACGTTAAAGGATTCCCTATGCATGCTCCAAGCGTGTTCTTAGGGGTATCATAACTTTTCTGGAGAGTGTAAATCATCCCACAAGTATCACAGAAGTAGGACCTTGGACTGCAACTCTGTTTATGCCTAGTAAGTACGTTTGGGGTACCAAATGTCCGCTTGCAGGATCCGCAAGGAAATTTAGCCTCATGTCCAGCAATGTGATCTCTGCATGCTTTCTCATCAGTAAATTGCACTTTGCATTTTGTGCAAAAATACAGTTTGGAAGACCCAAATGAGCCGTCGGGAAGTGCCACTTGCGTTTCTCCAGTTGGAATTTGGCCATTGCTACGCACGGTGTTTCGGCTGCAGTAAGGTACTACTCCTTGCATTGAAACACGTCGTTTAGGATTTTTACTACTTAGCAATGCTAACGCTGTATTTAAAGGAGGGCCTGAAGCTGAAATCCCCGCGTTGCCTATAAAAATAATTTTAATCAAACAATATCAATAAATTTTATTATATATTGAATACATAATAAAATATTTTTATGATATGATATGATAAACATCGAGTAAAAATATTTTTGTAAAACATTAAAAACGAATATACTGATGTTGGTCCAGCTTTTACAGGAATTTGGGAGTTTCCGATGTTCCAAGGTTCATTTCGACAGTTAAACCTTCACCAGTTCCAAACGTTTTTTCCAACTTCATGCCCATGATGTTATCTTTTAATTGTTTTATATCAATACGTGTAAGAAGGTGACGTCCAGTTGCACATGGACAGGAGTCGTGGATGATGTCACATGTGAGATCGTACCACCGATTATCCACATAGTTGTAGCTGGCTCCGACAATATTTCGCAAAGACCGCACTTGAAAAATTAAGCCAGGGGGCTATATTACAATTTGTGCTTCTATCTGTGTGAAGACCACAAAATTGAACTCAGAACGCATTTTTTTCCAGCAAAATTTGTGTTGTGAAGAGCTGAGTACAGACATCCATTTTCAGTGTACTTTGAGTTCATCTCATCGATAAATCTGCGATTTTCCGAGGGGTCTAAAACAAACCACTCCTATCTTTCCTGAAACAGAATGTTACAAGTCCCAAAACGCTCAGGTTCCATGCGCAACCCACCACTGGACCCCTTTTCAGAAAAATTGAAGGACGTGTTGGAAATCTTCTTAAACTGTGGGAATAGGGTCACTAAAGTTCCTTGAATTCCTTTTCATTCACCATACTCTTTTCCAACTATCTCCATTTCACTTTAATCAGACAAGTTAGTTGTAAAGTAAATTCTGCTTCCAAATGGATGACTAGTCGGATCCCATCCATCCGGAACAACCTTGGGGCAACTAGGGACACCATTGGGGCACCTTGTGCTTGAAAAAAATTGTGCTGTGGGGTATGCTCAAGATTGGTTGGAAAATCTCGTGCCCGCGAGAACCCGGTGCTCAGAGACGTTGCCGATCCTTGCACATCAGATGTAAGCTGATTACGCGAAAAAAATCATGGCATGTTTTTTTTCTATTCCAAAATTCCGTGTTTCCTTAATTATTTGGGTAATAATAACTTTTGAAATTCGCCGTACAATTTAAATTACACCCACATTCCTTCTCCGGACATTTTGTACTTAAAATGTTCTCTGCTCCATAAACCAAGCCAAGTTTAATTCATTCATTTTAATTTTAAATATTTCATAAAAAAATTAATTGCGTAAACTTATTTGACAGTTGATACACAAACATGACAAACAATCGAAAATTTTCACTAAGATTATATTCCGAGATAAACAAAAATTATTCATTAACTAATTTAAAATCTTTAGCTGTAATTGACCCCCAACCTTGTTAAGTTTAATTGAGCAAAATGGTAATTTATCACACGCTCAAATTGACTTGTAAGTAAACATCTTGCGAGTTTATTTTGAAGTTGAGAGTAATATATTTTTATGCTTTTAAAAATACCTAATATACTTACCTAATAGTTGTAAAACAGGATTCTAATTTTAAGATAAGTAGTGTCGTGACGAGTCCCAAATAAATATTTAAATATGATCAATTATGTTTCCATTTCAATTTCATTCAGACTTTATTTTCAAGTTCTATTATAAATGAACAAACAACAAGTACAAATAATTATTCCATTATTTTAATCGTACATTAATGGATCCTCATCCTCATCATTTATGTCTGGTAAAATTTCTTCCCCCACTTCCCTCTCAACATTTTGAAAAACATGAACACCTTCTTGTCCTTCCAAATTTTTTAACTTTTTTATCAACCCCTTCAAACATCGGAGTCTCTTATGCCGCCATAAGCTATATCCACTAGATAAAATCTTTCCACAAGTGTTACAAGGCGATGGCTTTGGAGCAGTATCTCCCGACTCATGTTTTCGATATCCATTCATCGTTTTCCCACCAGTTAACCGGCCATGGCCATCACAAGTCTTCACATGCCACTCCAGTCGTTTAACATTCGGAAATCCACAACCACAAGCGTCACACTTCCATTTCCTTTTAAATTGGTTGCTCCAAACTTTCCTACGACCACTCGGCTTTTCCAAATGGTGCCCCACCATTTCTTCAAATTCTTTTCCTCCTTTTAACCTCTGTAAACGGTCCAGTTTGCTTACAAGCTTATCATGGTGATCACTAATGAGGTGTTTCTGGATAACCCTTTTATCGGAATGCGAAGCGGACTTTGCGGTGGCTGGGCAGTATTTACATTGAAAAGTGGTATAGCTTCCAACACCGTCTTCATTACTAATTGGGATGACCTCCTCCTCCAAAATTGTGGAGCAACATGCTCGAAACTGTTCGGGAGTTAAGTCGAATGTCTTGTATGAAGAAAATATATGTTCCGGATGGTGGTTAATTGAGTGGAATTTAATGGAACCTGAACCATTGAACGATTTGGGACAGAAAGCACAAAAGTATTTGGCACGTTTTGCACCACTTTGATGTGTTCGTTGGACAAACCAAAAGGGATTACGCTTTGATTCAATTTCAGGTGATTGTGAGGTAGTGGAGTCGTGGAAAACCGGTGGTGGTGGTGGCATCTCAATCTCGGGTAAATAAAGTGATGGTAGCGGTGGGGATGGCGGCAACGGCAACGTATCGTAGTTCTCCATCTCCTCCAGTTTCACAATTTTGTCAAGTTGAGATCGTTGAGGGGATGATGATGATGCTTCGGAAGATATCATGTAATAATTTTAATTTAAACTTTAATTTCCACTTCAATTTGAAATTAACTTCAATAACAAAATTATCTTTTTGTTATGCTAATCTTACATTAAGGGATCCTCATCATTTACTTCCGGCAATAACTCATCCTCTTCCATTTCGTTTATAAAAAATTGAGCATTTTTTCCCTCCACTTTTTCTTTTAAAGACTTTCTTTTCGAACCTCTGGAACAACTAAGTCTCTTATGTCGCCGTAAATTATATCCACAAGAAAAAACCTTTCCACAAGTTTCACATGGGGATGCTTTTGGTACAGTACTGCTATGACTGGCTTCATTTTCGTAACCTCTTCTCTGTTTTCCACCATTTGATTCGTCACATGTCTTTTTGTGAAATTCCATTCGTTTAGCATTTGGAAATCCACGTCCGCAATTCCCACACTTCCATTTGCTTTTAAATTGGTTGCACCCAATTTTCCTGGGAATATCCGTCTGTCCCAAATAATTAGCCACCTTTTCATCAAATTCTTGGGTTCCCTGTAAAGTTTGTAAACTTCCCAGTTTGCTGATAAGCATATCATAGTGATCTTTAATTAGATGTTTCTGGATAACCCTTTTATAAGAGCTGGACACAAGTTTTGATGTAATTGCTGGGCAGAGTTTACATTGAAATGTGTCTTCATTACTGATCGCTGTAACTTCCCCTTCAAGTACTGTGGAGCAACAGGCTCGAAACTGGTTCAGATTTAGATTAGATAACTGGGAGGAAGGAAATAAATGTTCGGGATGATTGCTTATAGAGTGGAACTTGATGGCACTTAGGCCATTAAATGATTTTGGGCAGAAAGTACAAAAGTAGCGAGCAACTTCTAAACCACTTGGGGTCATTTCAAGTGTTGGTTTTATGAACCAAAATGGATTACTTTTAGATTTAGTTTTTAATAAGTTTGGGAAGGAAGTGGCTTTTGGAGATGATGGTAGCGGTTCCTCACAATTTTGGATTGGGAATGATGGCGGCACAGATGTGACTGATGGCAGTGGTTCTGGTTCCTCACAAATTCGGATTGGTGATGTTGGCAACGTAGCGTCTTTTTCTGGGAACGCCAAATCAATTTCCTCCAGTTTCACTATTTTAGTAATAGAAGCAAGAGCAAGTGAAGGAGATGATGGTAAAGATGACGTGGCGGATAATCTGTCATCTTCGTCATCCTCATCGTAATGGTTTTCTTGAAAGTTTTGGGGTATCTGACATCGACTTACAATGCAAGTACTTCAATTGATCATGGAAATTTTGCATGAAATTTATATGATGTGGTGCAGTTTTTTATGCTGATTCTGATGGTATGTGTCATTTTCCCGAAT
>JAQFZH010004273.1:0-12233 GCA_034695485.1 Entomobrya nivalis
AGTAGTGCCAGATAGCTTACAAACATTGCTTCAACAACTAAGAAGCAGAGCAATCTGCAAATGTACGAAAAATTCCAGCAGTCGAAAACTCTGAAAATTATCATCAGGATTCGATGGAAAATCGTCAAATTTTCAACGTTTTGTTCCAAGTACGCTTTTAGCGGATCAAAACTTGAAAACAATATCATCAAGACGTTAAATATTTCAAAGATGGTTGCCGAAGTCATAGTGCAAACCAAAATTAAAAGAAGTTTTCGATTTCGCTTTACAATGTCGATATTGAAGACGGTATTAAAAATCGGAGTTAGTTCGTCACTTTTTCGCAAGAGAAACAAATATATGTAAATTCCAGTCGTGAACAAAAGCAACCAGAAGCAAATTCTAGTCAACTGATTTCCATTAAAGGATAGTCCGTCAATTAAGAAACCTTTGAACAAAAAGATTCCTTTGATGCAACACACCAAAATATGTGTTAATAAGATAAATCCCAACGACCACTTAAATTTGGGCTTGCTTTCCATATGAGCAGTTGATTCCATATTTTGATTTGTCGAAATTTTAATTGGGCACGTGTGGAAACTAATTTTGTTTAAGAGTTCTAGCTCAAACAAATATATAGACATAAGCGTAGGTATTTTCCGATCTATTTTACGAAACATCGTGTTGTAAAATGACATTATCAATGATTGATCAATTAAAGTTTGGAAAGGAATATATTTCCTAAAATAATTTTCACACATTGTACTGGTTTGTCTAGTATAGCTGTACCTTGAACTGTTTAAATTTCCCTAATGATGATTCAGAGGGTCATGAAATCACTTAAAATAGCTAGCTAGACTTATCAAATTGGGTTTCCCTTTAGCTGTACAATGCCAATTAGTTATTTTAAAAAAGGCTGCAAAATATAGTTATTAGTATTATTTAGAGTTAAAACTTTTTAAATATAACAGGCAATATATTTTTTGGTCAGAAAAGAGTTTTTGTTTCGTTGGTAAAATGCTACAGTTGACAAAAAACCAACCCAATTCTGCTAAACCTTAAATTACAATAATTTGGTTTGATGTGTGAAGAAAACCAAAAAAAGTCGTTAAAAATTTATTTCTAGTCAATTTAATGTTATGGTCTTAAGCTGCTTGCCAACAAAACTAGTAGCAAATTTTCATTATGGCAGAAATATACTGTTTAAATGGTTAAGCCAGCCGTAGATATTAGATAATTTAGTATCTTTAGATATTAATGTTAATAAAAATCGTTTTCGATATGAGCCAAAGTATATTCGATTTTGTTAGTTATATTTGTGGCGTTACGTGTTTTGTTTTTCGTAGAACTCATGCAAAATCAAAAGTGATTCTGACAAGGGATTTGTGCATATCAAAAATCGATATTAATGGACGTTTTTTTCAGCTGATGAATTTTTCAATGGTTTTCCGTCGAAGCTCTGAAACTTGGAAGTCCGTGGATTTCAATATTAAGCAAATGTCGACTTCGCTGTGAAAAAACTGAATTGTTGGTTGTCAAAATTGAACAATTTTGAAGTCGAATACGGATCCCAGCATTCGTGTATACTTTTTTATAAATATATAAAGTATAGATGTGATTTTTTTGTTGATTTAATGGTTATATGATAGGACTGAAACTGACATCGTTGAGCATACTGTAGTCGTATTTGAACGGCAAATGAGGTTGGTCTACAAGTAGCTTGGACGATATGAAGAAAAGGTATATTTTACGCCTGTCAATCATTACTTCAATCAATTATTGATATTGGAGTCCGTGGGCTTAAATGCTAAAGTTAAATATTAAACTAATCTATCCCAAATTTGTCGTAGTACGTAACGTATGGCAAATCTCAAAGTCTTTTTCACCAAGCTGTGAAAGTTTTAAAGCACGTGTACACCAGGTGATCTAAATGCGAAAAATTTCAAATATGGGGCTGAAGTTACTATTTAGTATCGGAAAGTGTTGTTTATTACGGTTGGGTTTTTTATTGCCGGAGACTTGCTAGTATTACAAGTTCCTTATATGATTGACTTTTTTATTTTAGCAAAATGTATGTTGTATGTTTTAACCTAGTTTAAATATTTGTTTAAACTCCACACTGTCTAGATTGCCAAATGTAATGGTTGTAAAACAGATCCAACTTTAAAATAATGTTTAGAAGTTGGAGTTTCCGAAGGTATTATTTTAGCTCAAATACAAATATCATAAAAACAAAGATCATAACGACGGACTAGTTATTAACATTAGGAAGGTTTAGGAAGTAAATTTATACATTAACCTGATTTTTAAAATCAATTTGTTACTTGCCATGTTGCTGTCAACTTTTCCCGATAATTTGATTCCCAAATTTGATCTTTAGAACTGCGATTGACTTCAGGAATAATTTGTGCTCAAAAAGGGGCGTCTTAAAAATAATTATTCCGAAGTAATTAACACCCGAATAAAAGATTAATCACAACACTAATATTAAATAATGACATACCGTTAAACTCAGATATCAATACTGTACATACGATTTCCTACAAGTTCAACAATTGTTTTGACGATACAGATAATTTAAGTAGCTGCAACGCAGCAGCAAGTTGGGTAAACCCAAGAGTGACTACAAAAACCAACAGCTGGGCTGAAAGAATTTTTTGTTGAATGATTCTAATAACATTTGAATTTGTCAATATAATAATGTTATGCTTCTTGTTTTGAACCGAAACCTTTTTGCTTTGGACTCAAAAAAATTAATATGACCATTAAAATTTGTAAAATAAACATTGACACCTGCCATTGACAAGTGCTAAGTGTACGATTGACCAGTAAATGTAAACCGATATGCATTCAAAATGTAAAAACAGTATTTATAAATCCAATGAGCAAATTGTTTACTTAATCAACCTTTAATACTAAATTCAGTATATATTTTTAAAACAATATAATAACAATATAAATTGAGTACGAAAAACAATATAATTACGCGTAGTACTACACTTTGCGTAACCAAATATATTTACCTTAGCAGCAAAACATCAACAAGTCTTTGAACTAAATAAGCTTGAAAAATAACGGGAGTCAATTTATCCAAATAATTTGCGCTACCGAACTTTATTTTTAGCACAGGGATTGAACTTAAAAACAATTTATGTTCAAGAGACGTTTTTACAGTTTGCCTACGTTTTAGTCTAGCATTAACTTTGCTTGAGGTACTATGTACTTCTGCACAACATCCGAATAAGAGATTTATCACAACACTAACATTACAAAATACTACAATGTTAAACGCAGACATCCAGAATTTACTTGCTAGTTCTTCTAAAGACAAAGATTCCTTTGTCGACACCGGAGAACTCAATAATTGTAATGCAGCTGATATCTGAGCCGATACAAATGTTATTGATAGCATTACTAACTGTGCTGAAAAAATCGTGTTGAAAGAATTCACTACAATTTGAATTTGCCTATAGAATAGTCTTAAGCTTCTTGTTTCAAATCGAAACCTTTTAGCTTTGGCCTCAAAATACTTGATTAGTTTAACAAAAGTAGTTAAGCATATAAATATTTCTATTGCTAAAACTGGAGAAATTTTAGTGTTGATGAGCCAGTATAAGAAGTTTCCACAGAAGATAAAAATATACTCCAGTAGCTTGCCACCGAATGTTTTGGAAAATAGGTTTTCTCTAAAGAACTTTAAAATCCAAAATCCGGGTACATACGAAAATATATTTAATGGTATTCCCGGAGCAGCAGGGCAAACCATTGCAAACGCTATTCCAAGAAAACGTATTCCTGTGACACGAAGTATCCAACAAGAAAATTTGATGATTTTGACATTCGGAAACTGGATTTGTGTTCCATCTGAAATATGGATATTAGTTGGAATACATTTTGTTTTATTTTGTCTTACACGTTGTTGTACCATACTTCCTTAATATATACTTAATATAATTTATCGTTGCGTACTGCTTTCTAATAATTACCTTGAATTTTTCTGTCCAGGTACAGTAGGTTATTGAAGAATTCCTCGAATACATCTTGATACCGTAAATACGACCAAGTCGAGAAATGCACAACAACATTTCCCATAAGCGTTATCACGCAAATAGACCGAAGTTTTTGATATTCCGGGTCCACAAATGCCAATCGGTATGAATTGTAATATGAGACAATGCCAAATACAATTCCAAGGAACATGCACAAATAATAAGGCTTGTTATTTTTAAACTCTAATTTCGAGCTGTTGGAGTTCCATTTGCATTTACTTCCACCAGTATAATTCGACCATAACTCATTCGCAAGAATATATTCTTTTAAAAGACTGTTTTTCGTAGGAAGATGCATGGTTTTAAACGGGTTGGATAAAGGTTTTGGAATAATTTTTTAGTAGTAAAAATAATTTGTTTCAAAAATTCTGAGTTTGGAAAACTTTACTTCATGTAAAACTTATGATTAAAGTCTTTTTCTTTGATATCCAAAACTTGAGTTGCTTTCGCAAATGAATAGCTCAAAGTTCTGACCTGGTTTTAAAATTTATTTTGTATGAGATTTTACAATAGTATTATGTAGTAAACTAGGTATATTTGTTTTTAATAATAGTTTGTTGTTTCAAATCAAAACTAATTATAATTATCGTTTTATAACACACGTGTTCTAAAGAAATAAACAAAGCATGATGGTATGTAGTAAAGTAGCCAAATTAAGAGCATTGGACGCGCTTTGAACCCTTATTTAGGGTAACGCGGACCTGGTTTTGACCATAGTTGTATTGCCTTATTCTCAGCATTTTCTGTTACATCGACTTAAGCTTTGTTGTGACAATACTCATATCTAAGCTTTGTTGGGGCAATATGCGCAGGTTAATCTTGTCCCCTAAAAATAATACAGAGTCAGGGCCAAATAAGTTCTGCATGTTAACTAACCATAACGCTGGTCATGATAACATAACAACAGCATGTAGTATGCATCGATATCCATTATTTTAACCACTTTGACCCATACAAGTCAAATGTTGAGGTGAAACACAATCGAGTACATATTAACGCTCCTGTCAAATCTGCCTAATACATTTTGGTAATACATAAGAGGATTTTATACAGACGGATCGACGGACAGAAAGACAAAGTCGATTTAAATAATAGCTTCTTCTCTTTAATATTTACCCAAATTTATTTCCATAAAATCAGATTACTTAACAAATTAATAAAATTAAGAAACTTATTCTTGAACTTTTACATTTTCCTCATGTGATTGACCTTTTCATCATATTTTGTCAAAATATATGACGTATATTTTGACCGAGTTCCAAGATTTTTATAAACTCCAGACTATCTCGACTGCCACATGTCATGGTTATACAAATGTATATGTGCCTGTTATTAACATTTATACATTTTTGTTTTGGTACCCGTGTATGAACCTTTCGTGATATTATCAAACACGATGGCCATAAATTATCTCGTATTTGAAGACCTAAATGTTTTATGTAAAGTTCAATGCGACAAAATGGTTTATTTACAAAAATACTCGCAACTTACGTCAATTGGGAGCCTGGCTTTAACATGTGTTATATTACGCAATGGTAACACTAGTTTTCCCCCTATAAAAATTTCTAGATATGTAATGCTTAGTAAGAATATTCAAAATTATTAACAATGGGTTCTTCAAATACTTTAAATTTATCTTTTAATGTTTATGTTTTGTGCTGATACTCGGGCATTAATATTATATATGATGTTTATAAATCATTTCCTGTATAAGGACAAACTATTAGTAAATAAAATCTGAATTGAATGGAATATTCTGAGTATTTTATATGTTTACTGCCAAATAGCATTGTTTGATCATTGGACCTTTTTTCCAAATTTCAGCGCATATCGTATTCGATTAAGTAATATATATAATTTGAGTTGCCATTTCTTCAGGAGAAATATCAATGTGTTCCATTTCGGAGTCACGAAAATGTCCATCAATCACTTTTAGTCTACTCCTAGTACTTTTACAGGAGCCGGTATTATCTTTTTTTTACAAAAAATCGTCCTAGACATGTTGACCTGTCTTTGCACTGATAGTATTTAACACAATTCAATTCCTTGTCAAAGGTTTACAATACATTTTGGTACTTCATCTTTGAACGATAAATTTATTGGTTTTTCTTGGATTCGGTTGTACAGTTGTATCCACAACTTGAGAGTCAATGGTTAAAAATGAATACTACTGAGAAAAAATGAAACTGCGTGACAATGTTTTTAAAGACAAAACGAACATTTGCATGTTCTGAAAAAATTCGACATAAATGCAAATTCGACATGTAAACCATACCAGACCATATTCGACAAATAGAAATTCGACAAGAAAACTTTTTTCGACAAGCAAATTTCGACTACAGTTTTTCGACAAGAGGTAACACTCCACGAGGCGTTTCTGACATAAATATTATCGGCACCCCCACAGTCATCATCTCCATCACATAACCATTCTTTTGGAATACACTTTCCATTTTCACATTGAAACTGAAATTTAAAATAAATGTCAACTTTGCAACAATTATAAAATACAAAATTTATAAACTATATTAAATGTCGTTTCTAAACTTTTTACCTCAAAAGGATAACACTCTTGGGAGATACTCAAGCAGCTAAAATTTACCAAACATCCCACCACAGCCAAAATAAACAAATTTGCACGCATTTTGATCCAGTCTTCAATTTTAAACTGTGGTAATAAGTGACGAAGTTATTATGAGACACTTTACTGTGGATGGCCAAGTATATACTGTACTGAGACCAAATTGACATGTATGCCAACTATAACAGACATTCAAGGACAAATTTATGCCATAAACACCCTTGAAAAATTACGGTGACAACGAAAATAGCCAGTAAACGCAACTTTCGCATCGCAGTGTATTCATTTTGTGATTTAAATCAGTTGTTTTGAAAAGTATAAGTGCTGGACAAAAAAAGATGACTGACCAATAAATTTCTCTTGGTGTAAATAAATTTGACAAGTTTTGTGTCATAACAATTAAATTGACTACGTTTATCAGTAGTTGTCGAAACTATATTGCCACATCATCAAAGCTGTAAAAGATAACTTATTTGAGAAGTAATTTACTCTATTCAAACCACTCACAGAGAATTCAACGTTTATAGTTATTTATCTCATGATTTTTATTCTGTTAATAAAGTACATGCAAAATAAAACATTCTTAGTCCATTTGAAAGCTTCGTTTATTGCAAATGTTTGATGTCAAGCACATTATAAGCATACAATTAAAAATTAAAGCAAAACAACAACAAATTACAGATAGAGTTTTGACATTTAGTACAGAACCAAAAAAGTTATAATACGTATAGTCCAATAATAAGCTATTTTATATAGTACATGTGTTGTGTAGTTATTACGATGCTTAAGCATAAGTTATTTATTGATCGTATTTCGATCCAAATTTCAAATTGAACTATTTAAAATACTACATTACTACTTTTTTTCCAATATTTCCAAATAAAATTATCTCACCCAAACCTTCATAAATTACTAGGCCAATAAAAACGTCTTTACTATATAGCGATAAAGCCTTCATACATAACTGACGAATATTATTTCGTCCAATTTTTATGTACCTTAAACTAACTTGCTGAAATAAGCGTAATAGTATTATTGATTACCGAGTTTAAAAATACTGTAAATGTGCCCTTTTCCATGAAAAACATCGAATTAAAGTAAATTCGAATATCTCTGCGAGCATTAATTTGCTTCTGTAAACTCTTTCGAAATAGATTTTTTCTGAGTAACTGCTTAGTCTCTTTCGAAGCATTGGAAATTTCACCAGCACTCTTAATGACTACATTAATAACGGTTATAATTATATATGACGCACCTAAAGTGTTCAACAAAACTTCTAATGGCATGCTTGAGAAACGTTTCGCAACTGATGCAAACATTATAGTTGTAAATATATGTGAAGCGCTGTAAATCGTCGGGAGGATTGAAATTGAAAGGCAACTAAAACCAATTTGGTTCACCATTTCAATCACCCTATAATTTTGCAATGATTTTGATAGCGATTCGTTCCCTACAGCATGTTGTTTGATTAGAGTCAGCCATAGTTTTAACTTTGCAAAATATATAATCACTATTGCTACAATAAAAGTCACTGGAAATATACTTAAAATATTTACCCATGTATCAAAACAGAATCCAAGTAAAATCGTCAAATATTTCAATCCGCTGTCATTCGATACAATACTTTTAAACATGATGGGCCAGTAGCGGACACTAAATGGGTCTTTCAGGTAAAGAATTGCTGGAAATTAACAAAAGTGTAGCAGCTAGAGACCATTAAATGACGATTTCTAGTTTGTCGATCACGGTGCCTCTTGGAACTCGTGAACCCTAGAATTATAATAGAAATGCAATTTGTAAAGGCTTTGAAATTTTAAATTCTTTTCTTAGAACTGTTTCATAATGTTATAATTCTTTTACTCACCTTCAACGTATTGTTCTGTATGGAATAAAACGTTAACGAAGCTCATTAAATCCTCCATATGGAACTGAAACAGGCAAGCCAGCACCTACCCACATGCTCTTGATATAGCATGTACGTAAAAATTTAGAAACTCTTGTAAGTCCACAGTTTGTAGGCTGATATTTGGTGAGACATATAGCCAAAGGTAAATCAAATCTATAATATCTAACAGAAGAAATATGGGCAGAATATATAGTCGTGGCCCTTTTGTAGGAATTACGAAAGCATGCGATTTGATGCTATAAAATGGTGGCACAGCACCAACAAAGTGAGGAAACTTGTTGTATTTAATAAGTTTAGTTTTCTCCGCTGAAATGTAATTTTCCATTGTTAATATTTTACAGATTTTGGAAAACTTTGATTTCTATTTACAAAATTATGGATCAACTACTTGTGTCAAAGATAAACTCTTCAGAGGAATTCCTTTTTAAAGGAGTTCTAAGAAAAAAGGAATACCGTATGACTGTAGAAGGTATAAAATAAGCCTTTTTGTTATAGCTGATGAAATATTCATATTGCTTCTGGAGTTTCGTCATCTATATTTTACGTAAGGGAATGTTTAATCACTAAGAATATGTATTGAAGATATATGAACACCTTTTTGTAAAGTTTTCTGTTATTTCACGATTTTGACTTTGTAATTTTTTTAAACTCAATCGTGTTCTTGTAGTTTGGGTTTACTTATCTTGCAGTAAAGTGGCTTCAACAATTTTCATACAGGGAAGTTAGTTTTGTATTTAGGACACCCTTTGGTATTTTTAAATAACAATTTTGATAACAATAATATATTTTGATTGATCATTTAGATAATTGTTCTCAATATCAAAAACGACTTAAAAGTACAATTAACGTTTGGTATTTACACAAATCTCAAAGAGGTAAACAAGTGTAAATTGAAATTATGTTAGTTTTCCTGAAAGGAGAGTGGAAAACACGTCGGTTTACTCGGGACAAAAAAAAGTTACATAAATATCGATAAAAAATCCAATTCCAGTTGACATGTTTACTTAACGTGTCTTAATGTGAAACGTGCACGCACCATACTTTTCTGGTGGTTGCGAGAATAGTAGCTTATTGTAAAGCTGAGCAATATATTTGACAACGTGATGCATGACCTAATGAACTACAAGCATTAAAAATGTAATATGATTTTACTGTATTGATTGCCCTAGATTGATTTTTTAAGCATATTGAAAGTAAGTCTACTACTACACTTTACGTAAACTTCAAATCATATCCTAATCAAATTGGTATATGTAAACTTATAAAATGTTTCAAATTTTATTTACATGCTTGAACAAATTTGACAGTCGAGTAGTTGTGTTATATTTTAATTACGAAAAATTATTTTTTTAAACAAAAAGTATTTATTTAACTTACGAATTAAATAAAGTTTTTTCTTAACAATAACTCACCGGGCATTCGAATGATCTCATTGTAAATGGATAGTTTACCCCTTGATGAGTAATAATAAATCTGTTTCCTTTACACCCAATCTCAGAGTACCCGAAACATTGATACTGTCCAACCGTTACATATCCAGATTTAGCGAGTTCAACTTGATCAAGGTTAGAGTGACAGTCACCCGCGCTCCTATATCCGCCAAAACGCGCGCTAAGAATTAATCCTTGACAAGAGTCAATAGATCCACATACTGCTGCTGATGTTTCATGAATATACAATACTAAGAGGACAAATATCTTTTGCATCTGGAAATAATTTAAATTCATTTATTCAACATTCGTCATCTACATATTCACATGAATTAACAATTTAATAAATAGTCTTGCCTTAAATAGATCTTTAGTTTTTTTTATATATTAACTTGTACAAATTATTACGTATACTGCTCCAGTATGAGTTCGTTTGTCGACTGTCATTGAGCAGTTGATTGCTAGTTAATATAGCAATAATTTTTTACAGGTTTAAACCGACATTTGCTATAGTACATACGGCAAAATATTTTAAATTGTCCACTCATATATTGACACTCTGTAAATCTCAATATCGTGAACTTGAAATTATATAATCATGCGACGTAGTTGTTTTACAAGTGAAAGTTTCCATGAAATTCCCTTTTCAAATGATTAAAAATAATAATTGTGTTCAACTATGCCGTTTTTTAATTGATGCTGGTATCACGTTTATAGCATTTGTTTCATGAACGACGTGCATTACATGGACATTTCCAGCTGTCGAAACCAATCGAAAAACAGGAATAAATTTTTATGTATCATATTAGTGTCATCGTGTCATTTGTCAACTGTCTATGACCAACCGATACTGATTTACTATGTAATAAAGTAGGTTTTGAATTTTTATGTCAACTTTATGTGTCATATGAATCAGAATCAATGATAAATCGACTGAAACAACACCTTTTCACGTAATTGCTTTGTATTGTCAATTTGTAAACAATATTTTTCATTTGTAACGATAAAATCACTCGACATAACAGTATAATACTTGAAATAGTTTCCATGAAATTAACTTACAACACATTACCTTAAAATAAATTATATGATCTATTACGCTTGGTCTTAATTAGGTAATTGGTTGACTATTTATCCTGCCCCCGATCATATCTTCTACTTGTAGTAACAAATAATTAATTTTTAGCCCTAGAACCCACAGCAACCTACATAGCAAATTTAAGCAAACTCGTTTTAAGCGTTTTTGAGTTATTGTGCTGACGGTCAAACACGATTAAATCAATACTTGTTAATACTTTGCTTTCAGCTACGTAATCAGGCTTCTTGATAATGAAAAAATGAAATAATTTAACTATTTGGCAAAGCGGTCATAAATTATACTAATATTATCCACTCAAAAGTTTTGTTCTGTGCCATCGAAATATAGACTGGCGACTCATAAAAATACACACATCTATCATATAGCATCTAGTTTTACCCAAAAGACGAAAGTGGTCAATTCCAAAAAAACAACTTGAATTTTAATCATAAAAACACTTTAAAATGGTATTAAATAGAAACCAGTGAGGCGTCTTTAATATCTCCAAAATAAAACACTTGCCACACTTGACAGCGCACAGACAATTGAGAAATAATTCAAATCGTTGAATAAATTCATAAGTATAATAAAGTTATCTTAAGTAAAATTTAGCATAAACTTTGCTTACAAAAATGAATATTTCTTGACAATTTCTGTTTAACATTAAAGCAAATATATAAAGAATGGATGTTAACATACGTTATAAATTAAATTTAAAATAAGTAAACATACTTAAAATATAAAACTAAGTACGCTTATCGCCAGTCTTACATTTTGATCACATTTCAATACCAACGTTTTAATACTTTTAATACACGATTTAAGTTTGAAATTGGCAGATAGACGAAAAGATCATGCCAATGCAAACTATTGGAAGCTGAAACTTGTCACGAATTATTATCTTAGTAATAAATATGTTGTGAAAAATCAACAGATTTGGAAAAGCACTGTATTAGTGGGTTTGGTACTTATGAAAACATAAAACTTTAGATTTGCTCTTTGGTAATATCATACTAGCTATTTCTAAAGTCTTATTTTTTCATTATAAAGATAAGTTCAAAACAAAAACCGTTTCTAATAGTTTTTTTGCCATAATGGTTTCCCAGAAATATATTACCATCGTCGTTTTTACTTTAACGTCATTTCGATTGACAGATTGCCACCTAAAAGTAAAAACCATAAATTTTGCGTTCCACAAAATATCGGAGGC